>MQRK01213463.1:17422-44574 GCA_001938485.1 Girardia tigrina | reverse complement strand
TATTTATTAAAATTGTGAAAGATTGTATTATTCAAACAATTCAATAGAAAATTGCTGATGATGATTTTTTTAAAAATCGAAACATGTCCAATAGTTGTATTAAAAAAGCTTTGATCAAAGTATATATTATTATATACATTTTATTATTGTTTTATATTTAATTTAATTAAAATATTTTACATAATAAAATAAATTAATGTTATTTATTTTTTTACCTTTGTTTCACTTTTTTTTACATTATTAAATAATTAATTTACTTTTAAAATAATTTTAAAAAATATATGATTAATAACTAAAATTATTTATATAAACTAAATTTTATTTTAAAGAAAATTATTACCATAAAAATTTTATTTTTATTTTGTTTTATATATTTTAATAAATATAAAAATTATTAAATAAATTAAAAATAAAATTTGTGTTATTAAAAATTTTTATCTAATAATAATTGTTTTGATTTCTAGTTTATTCATTAATTAATTTTAAAATTTATTTAATTTGAAAATAATTAAAAAATTATTATAAAAAAATATTAAATTAATTAAAAATTTATTATTTTAAAATAATTTAATCAGAAATTTTTACCTGATAAGATTTTAATAAAATATAAAATTATTAAATTAATTGATTTTACCTTTGTTTCGAGATTTTGCAGCGGGGATTCTTGGATTTTGGTGCATGATTGCTCGCGCTATAATCGACTTCTTGTCCATCACTAAGCAGAAGGAATTTGTCAAACTCGTTTCTTTCAATTCCAATATTATTTAGCATATTTAAAAAGCCATTATTAATAAATTTCAAATATTAAAAATCGATTTGACTGATTGATTTAACTCGGAATGGATTTTTTAACACCGACAGTAAAGAAAATATGTGGTAAAATTCTAAAATAGGTCACAATTTTATGTTGTAACCTATTGAAAGTGAAACTGATAAGTTTTGAATTAACTTCCGTTGAATTTTTTGTTAGTAGATTAAAACAAATTTTGATTTTAATGATCATTTTTATTTTAATTATTACCTTTTTTTCAATTTAGATCAAAAAAAGTTTTAAAAGATATACAAACAAATTAAGAAATCATTAATTTTTTCGATAAATAAAATTTAAAAAAAACTTGATAGAAGTATAAAATTTTGGAATTCAGATTTTAAACGGTTTCTTTGAATCCATATTGCATCGTATTACTAACTAATTATTCCTACAAAAACGTAATAGACAAACGATTAATAAATGATTTTTTAGAGCAGTGTCGGGCAAACGGTGCGCCGCGAACATTTTTTTAACAAAATTATTTGTTGAAAAATAATTTCTTCTGGCGCATGAATCCTGTGCTTATAATTTATTTTTAGTGAGATTCTCACTCACTTTTTACTCAAGGTAATTTTAATTAAACATGATTAAGAAACGCTCTTATATTATTTATTCTAAATTCTCTCAAACTAAAATTTTTTTTATTAGTATTCATTTATGTATTGTAAATACGTACAATTAAATTTATAGTGAGTCCCACAGGTACGCCGCGAAAAAAAGTTTTAAGTTTAGCGCGCCGCAACTCGAAAAAGGTTGCCCGACACTGGTTTAAAGTAATAAAAAATATATTATATTGACATTAATGAAAATCTAAAATTCATAAGGCTCTAATGAATATGATACTTTTCAAAAAAATTAAAATAATATTAAATTCATTATATAATATGAAATAAAATTAAAATGTTATATGTAGTCGGTGCGATTGTTTTTGAAGTAAACAAACTTTAATTTGTTGTCATAGTTAACTTAGTAATTTTCATCAACTAATAATAAATTGAAAGATTTTATTAGTGTAGTTTTCTTAAATGATACAAAAATTTACTCTAAAAATTAATGTTATAATCCTCTTAAAAAATTTTCGAGTTCAAAAAATTATTCTGGATTGGACGTATTCGAAAGATTACTTTAGATCAAACTTTCCTCTAAAAGATTAAATTGAAATATTTTGAAATAAGTCTATTACAAAATTTTAAATCAAATAATTTCGTAACAAAGTTTAGAAATATTCATAACGTCCTTTCAAAATAAATTATAAATTTATAATAAAAAAGAATAAATATATATATATATATATATATATATATATTCACAAATTGAGATATTGCCCTTTTGTTTGAATACAATTTTATTTAGTTTAACGATTACACTGACTTGATTGTAATTATTTAAATTTTTAAAGTTTTTTATAGATATATTTAGATCATATCTTTATGAGAGATAATAAAATTGACCCAGTTTTTTCAATGGTACAATGTTTTACCCTGACATAAGTTTACCAAAAAAAGAAATTAATTATTTAGGAAATCGATAAGAGTAGTGGTAATAGTCAAATTTATAATTTTTATGAAGATATTCAACTTACTTAATTATTTTAAAGAATTAAATGCGACCTCAACATCTCAAAATCTATAATTAAATGATTTTTTATTTAATAATATTATTATACAATTTAATTTTAAAAAAAAGTTAATTTTATGAAAAAATTTTAAAAGTTAAAAATATCTTTAAAGTACCGGAAAAAATATGGAAAAAAACAAATCATTCGACATAGTTTCACGAAATAAATAGAGTAAAGGAGGACAATTAACCTTAAAATAATGGAAAAATTACAAAGCAAAATCTTAAAGAGAGTTTTTAACAATCTAAACAACAAAAATTTCGTATTATCTTAAAGAATTAACTAAAGAGAAAATATGACTTAAAGGAGTCTTTGCATTTCAATTAAAAGTTGTTATTCCAAATAAAAAATAAATTTGTCAGTCAATGTGACAACCATCTTATCATAAATATATTTTTAAAAATATGGACAAAATATGAATTTATCATATAATTTTATTTTTTAAATATAATTTCACTATTCAAAGTTAATGATGTGAAATTTTACTACTACGTAATTCAATTTTTGTATATAATAAAATTTTAACTAAATAATTTTTAAATGGAAAATTATTTGAAAAAATTTTTTTGAACAAATGTAAAATTTGATGTTAAATAAAATAAGACCACAATCGAAATCCATCAAGAATAAATATATTTAAATTGTAACACAAATAATCAAATATTAAAACAACAACAATAATTGAATATTAAAATAACATTCAATTATCCAACTTCCGCCTCTTTAATTTGAAGGTCTTGTATACTTTTACAACAATTCAATGCGGCACAGTTTCAAGGATCTGGGATACTTTAGAACCACTTGATGAAGAGTGAGGAATTTTACAATTTTATATGGCCATTCATATCTGAATCCTTCTTGCCTCAATTTGTGAGGTTCCACCTTTACTAACACTTCCTCTCCCACCTGAAAAATCTGATGTCCTCGGTCTTCATCATCTTGCATCTGTAATCGAAAGACAGACTTAGAATCATGTTCAACTGTCATCGGATTTGATTGTGTATGGGGTAATCTATTGTATGTGCCATGTAAATTCAGCTTCTGACTAAATAAAACCTCAAATGGAGTACATCCGATAGAGCTTTGCCAAGTTGTATTCAGAAGAAATTCAATTTTTGGAAGTAGTTCTTCCCAATCTAGAGAATCATTTTGAGATGCACTAGAAGTAACTACCATATCACGCAATGAACGAATCGTGTGCTTTGCTAATTCATTGGATTGGTGTTCGTACGGAGACGAAAATTCTTGAGATATATTGAAGGTTTTACACATCTCCCGAAACTTGTAGCCTTCAAAAGTTTTCCCCTGTCTGATAAAAATGATCTTGGTTTCCCGAATCGATAAATCCATCTATTTTTTCATAGCAGCAATCAACGTGTTTTCCTCTTGTTTACGAAGTGTTACCAATACAACGACCTTGCTAAATCTATCAACCATCACTAGTACATATTTCTTTCCCGTTTTAGAAGGTAAAAAATGTTCAATATCCATTTAAACATCTTCAAATAATGTTTTATCATCTCGAGGTAAAAATGTCTCCTTAGATGGTGTTGTTAGTACCTTCCGTTTTGCACAAATAACACATTCTCTAGAAACTTTCTCAATTGTCTGTCGTATTTGTGGCCATAAATAGATATCCCGAATATATTCATACAAATTCTTATATCCTATGTGACATAAATCTTGATGAATGTATTGAATTAATCGATGTTGAGAAGCTTCTGGGACAACCACGCGTTTTATATGTCCATCCCGATAGAACAGCAATTCATCTTCTAATATCAAGAGATTAATGTGTTCCCACAAGGGACCTTGTAACTGATCTATTGAAGGTGGTTCATTAAGTTCTAATATAGTAATAATTTCCAGAATATTTTTATCTTCTTGTTGGATGTCCTTCATATGGTGGAGATCCATCGTGCTACAAGTGTTTAAATACTTTACTTTACTCTTACTTGTTTTAGCTCCGACATGTTTCGTCATACATTGAGCGCACAATGATTTTGAAAATCTTGAGATCCCATCTGCATCTGAATGTTCTGATCCTTTCCTGTACTACAAGTCATATTGAAAACCCTACAGATCTTCAATCCATGTCTGAAATTGAGAACTGAGTGGTTTGCTTGTCTGAGACATAAATAAAAGTGCTTTATGATAGGTACGAGTCAAGAACTTTTTTCCATATAAATAATGCTTGAAATGCAACATGTAATCTCTTAATGCTAGCAATTCCTTTCTGGTAACACAGTAGCCCTTTTCGTAATCACTCAGGGTTCTCGATCCGTAAGCCCTTTCACCCTTTCCGATCCATTTTCTTGAATTCGACTTAATACCCCTCCAATAGCAGAGAAGCTGGTATCTGTATCTAGCACCATTTTTTGGTTAATATATGGAAAGCATAATACCGGACTTGTAGAAAGATACTTTTTAAGTTCATCAAAACTGTCTGCACACTCTTGTGACCAGCAAAATTTCTCTTTAGTGGCACTGGCCGCATATAAATGGCTTTGATTTTTTAGCAAAATCTTTGATAAATCGCCGGTAGTAATTTGTAAGACCCAAGAAAGAACGCAATTGAGTTGCACATGTTGGAACCGGTGCTTCATTAATCGATTTAATTTTATCTTCACACGTTTCTATTCCTTTGCTACTTACTACATGTCCTAAAAATCTAATTTCAAACTCCTTCAAACGGTACTTCTGAGTATTGATTTTAAGACCTGCACTTGCAATACGACTAAAACCTTCATCGAGCAGGACATCATGACCCTTCTCAGAGGAAGTGTACACTAAAATATCATCCAAATACGCAATCACTCCTTCATACAGCATATCGTGAAATATTTGTTGCATTAAAGCTTGAAAAGTTGCTGGAGCAGTGCACAATCCAAAAGGTAAGCGATTAAAGCAAAATTGTCCAATTTTGGTATTAAAAGCGGTTTTCAATTTTGACTGTCAACTCCACTTGGTAGTAAGCACTACCCAAGTCGATAGAAGAGAATATAACTGCTCCACTCAGTGCATCCAAAAGGCCGTAGATATCTGGCACCGGAAATGTGAATTTTTCTTTAATCGCGTTTAATGGTCGGAAATCCAAGCACATTCACATATTATTATCTGGACAGGAAACCGTGTCTCCTTGTTATTTTTGAAAAAGAAGAACTGGCTGTTATGATTTCATTTAATTTTTTTAAGAAGTCACTGGAATCTCGACACAATACATTTTTATTATCTTTCTCTTGACACTCCAATTTGTATAAGATCTCAACATATAACAGTTTAGTGTCATTTTCACACGACGCCACTTCGTCACAGTGATCTTCTACATTTTTTAATGTATCATCTTTATTTTCTAAATACGATGATAAATCGCTAATAATAAAAAATGAATTTCTTCAAATATCTTCACTATAGATATACAACAGTTTGCTGAGTGGATTTAACCGATCAATCAAATTCTTAATCAAGTCGTATTCATTAGGTTTCAGAGATGAAATAGCCGTGATCAAGTTCATATTTAACTGAATCTTTTTTTTGTTTAATTGAATTTGAACACTTATTTTCACAATTAATTTCACAAATTGACAAAATAACACCGACAAATTTTTTATTGTTAGATTTGAAAATTTTTAATTGTGACAAAGTCACGTATACATTTCAACATGCAAACACACACACGCATATCCAATCACAATTCACATATCATACAAATCATTCAAATTACATAATCACACATTAACACATACATGCAATCATTCAATCAGAAAGAGGCTCACCATTCATTCAAATTAATCTGGAATTGAAATTCGACTTCATTCGAATAATAATAAAACTATAATCAATCAATCAATTTTTACGTGCTTTGCGGAGTTAAATTGGCATAGAAAAACAGCATATTTATTTTAAATTATTGTCGTCGTAATGTTGGAATAAAGAGATTTTTATGTTTAATTATTTAATTAGTTAATTAAAAAATGATTTATTTAATTATTTTAATTTCTTTAATTTATTAATTTAATTATATATTTTTTGCGGTCGAAAATACGTTTAACTGACACAATTACGCATACGGTTACATAATCGTACGCAAAGAAGAAAAAGAAACAAATTCTGTCTAATACATTTATTTGATCGCTATACGACAATCACATGAGGACACAGATCGAGTTTAAAGTTTTGAGATGGCCCCAACACCCATTCGTAGATCCACAAAGCATCGAAGACACTGTAGCGAAGCTAGAAAAGCAACAAAGAAAATCAGACAAGATCAAGATAAAAGCGTACCCGATAGAAGAAGACGAATAACTATCCAACCTCAGAGGGAGTGAGGGGGGATGCACCCCGGAGACGGTCCGCTAGTGTTTGAGAAGTCCGTGAGAAGAGTTAGGTACCCTGAAAAAGAACAATTAATTAAAAATGAGCCCGAAATTAATAAAGTTACCTGTAGGACTATCCGTCTGAGCTAGGAGGTCAACAGACCCTCCCCGCATAGCCCCTTGTGAGGCCAATCCCTGAATAAAACCAGCAGAATCCTGATGTACTCCCCTGAGGAGATATAGCCCTGTAAAAATATGAAAATTAATTAAAAAGAACAAAGCTTAATTAAAAAATTACCGTGAGTCAGCCGTAAGTCCAATAATAGACATCAGCTGACGCCCACACTCGAGTCATCCACACACAAACTCTAAAAATTTTAGAGTGTGTAGCGACACACCGACACCAATTCCTATAATAAAATAAAATGTTTTAAATTTTGGAAAATATTTTAGAGACACACTTACCCGGATTGACCAATCTGCATCATAGAAAACTCTAGACAATCGGTTGACACCAGATGATTGGCCAAGAAGAATCGACAGGGTTGCAATACCCTAGTATAAGAGAAGAGTCATTTTTGAACAAAACGCACAGCACAGCACGCACACAACAAAAAACAGTGTTGAATTTTGAACAATCGATCATTACTATTACTGCCGTTACATCTTTGAGACGACTTCACGACAAAAAACGCACGAAGAAAAGCCGAACAAGAAAATCCACGAAGAGACAACAAACGGATACGAGCGATTTCAAATCGAGACCTACAAGCATTCGTTACCTATCAAGCAACGAGTGCAAGACACCGAGATAGAGAATCCCGGACCTTAGGACGAGTTTACCGATAGCGCTTCAATCGAATGACGCGCCGACGAGCGAAACGGAAAGTTCACCGCAAATTGAGCCGAGTAACAAGCCACCGGGGAACCACATCACTGCTGTAAATTTTAGCTTTAATTCTATGTATTCGATCACCTTCTATTTTGTTAATTATTAATTGAATTATTAAGTTTTAACCGATTGTTATTTTATACCCTTAATAAAGTTATTTTATCATTGAATTTCTTACTATTAGTTGCGTTTAATTATGAATATTAACTTGTTTGAAAGCGATTTTATTGATTCTATTGGGGACCAATAAGGACCCAACTCCACGTCTATCAGAACCGTAGTCGAACAGTAATTCCCAACCGTCGTCACCGCCGTCCTTCATATTTTTACATGCCTCAAAATAATTTACCCGCGATTGAGTCGCCAGAGAGAGAAGGGGTCCACACGAACCCAATCATCATCAATATAATGTCGATATCGATGGAATCTTTCAACGAGGGCAATCGCGCCGAACCGGTTCTCATGGCAATAGAACCGCGAATCTGTCCATATCGAGCGATCTAACGATGTACAAATCCGTTTCGTCGAAAAATGAGAAATAGATGTTATTGAGATTCGGTTTATCAACACGATGTTGAGATTAAAATTAATCCGGTAAAACAAACGAGAAAACTCTTGATAATTCTAATCTTTGGATAATTAATTTTTTGTATTTTAATAATGATTAAAACTTTTTATTTATTCGTGGATTATCATTTTAATAACAATTAAAACTTTTTATTTATTGATTATCATTTTCTAATTCAATTAGTTAAGGTGGAAAGAATTACCAATCGAAAGAATTTAGAGAAATAAAATAAGACAAGCAGAAATCTAATTTAGTTAAATCGCTAGTTAAATCTATTTTTTTTGACACAAATAGAGATGGTCTAAATAAGTACTAATATAATCGAGAATAATGATAACAGTAGTTGAAAGTAAAAATTATAAAACTATTTTCGATATTTGAAAAAAGATCTAACATTAATAATGATGTCTCGCTTATAAAATTGATCGCATTTGGTAACGATTCTTAATGACAAAACAGAGATGATAGCCCATATACCGTATCTATCGATGAGTTAAACCTATTTGACAAGCCTGTTTGACGATTTGCGGTCTAATGCAAGGAACACACTATAACTTCTTCAGATACATAACAGTACCACAAGTCTCATGATATTGCCATAAGTTACACACAGACACCTTAGTGCCACAAAATACACTATATAACATTGCCATAAGTTCGACACAACATAAAACACGTAACAGTGCAACAGGTTTTATAACACAAAGATGATGATTCTGAATACAACATATAGATCATCCCCGATCGACACTTTGCTAGGTGGGGGGCCCATAGCTCATCCCATCTTTATTCGAACCTGCAGGCCCTTCAGACTCGGCACTGCTAGGCAGATGTCGAACGAGAAGAGGCGTCCGATCAGATTGTATATAGTAGTATAATTAGATAATAAGTAGTGACTGGGTTGTGATTGACCCTTAACAATCACTGGGGGCTCAAGAGTCAACAAAAATGTTTTACTCGAAAGAGTCGTGACATATTTTATTTATGAATTCCTGAAACGGGCAAAAATGTTTGGTCAAATCGGCAATTCTCCGCTCCATTATCCATTTTCTTTACTACTACCAGCTGAGAGTTCCATGGACTTTGACGCGGCTTTATGACTTGATTTTCTTATAACTGCTTTATCAGGATATTCACTTCAGTTTCCAAATGTAGAGGCAATCTTCTCTCATTTATGGCCACTGGTGAACCAGTTGTTTTAATGTGGTATTTTAAAACCGTTGTGTGTTCCAAATCGAAAGTAGAAGCCATGAATATATCTCCATATTGTCGAATAAGGTTGTGGATATTTGTTTCGCGATAAACGGATTGGATTGACAATGTTAAATTGAGATCCAAAAACAAATTAAATTCGTCTAAAATGAAATATGAAGTGCACGACAGTAATCTAGACATATCGATCAGGGCGATCTGAAAAGAAGTAGAGTGAAAATGTCGAGTTGACTGATTCCTTACTCTTACAAGTCTATCAACAACGAATGTCTTTGGAATTAAAATACAAACAGAAAACGAGCAAATTGGCTTTCGAAAGAAACAGTTGCTACTGTACGCAAAACACGGAATTCGTAAACACAATTTTCAATCATCAAATCGAATAAAAATTTCAGCCTCACAAAAATCCGTTTGCGATGATTATTATAAGAAATGTAAAAGTTGTTTCAGAAAGTCCTTGAAATCGTGTCAAATTTATTCAAATAAATCAAAATCATGCTGTGAAACCTCGTGTTATCGAAATTTAGTATGTATGGCATTTTATGCCTCAAAATGTTACGAAAGTGAGTTTGGTAGCAATATCCACGCGGAAAATATTTGTTACAAAGGAGACACTTTAAAATTTACTCTCTTACAAAAATTTGAATTTGAAAATGAGTCGTTTTTGTGTCATGAGAAAGGACGACCTGAGACCAAAGCAAAAGTTACTGTTTCTTTGGAAATACAAATTGTTGAGAAAGACCATATATGTGGAGTAGTCAACCAAATTGTCGGGAGATTGATTTGAAAAATTACAGCGGAGAAAAAATTGTGAACTTTTTAGAATTGAAATGGGAAAATAATGTTGAATTTGAAAATGAAATGTATTTGAAAAGTTATCAGGAAAGAGGCAACAAACATATGTCGTATAAATTATATAAAATGAAGAAAAAGAAAGATTTTGTAAAAATGCCAATGAAATTTTACAAACATCAAGACAGCAAATATTAGATATTCAAGCAGTGACTTCAATAGTGCCACCGAAATTTACCGAGACTTAAACGAGAATTGCTTAACGACAAAAAATGCGATTTCTGGCTATAGTCATTGACCAAATAGGCAAAGCTAGAAATGGTATTCTTTGCTGTTTAACAATTCTTTTTTAAGTCACTAAAATTTCACTACAACTTTCAAAAATGGTGACCACCTCTGGGCCGTTCAGCGTTAGCCAATCAACCACATGACTCTACCCTGTTATCCATAATGTGCGACCATTTACGTTACTAGTAGCTGCGCGACTGACAGTGAAATGAAAAATATGATTAACTACCTAAAGACAATACTTAACGCTTAAATTCGCAAATTGGCATATGGGTCTCGTACTCTTGTCGGGGCCTAAGGTCTCAGAGAAAGCCTATCAAATACTGTAAAGTTATCGAAACTATAATATACATGAGTGAAAACTGATCAGAAAATAATGGTTATCTTAGGACACAGCTCAATACTTATGGCTGATCAGTGGCGAGTAAGAAAAAAAACAGAGAAAACATAATATTGATGTAGGTTCTCATGTAATTTTGAAACGACTTGTCTACTGAATTCTAGCGTTAAATGAGGTATAAATGATACAAATAACTTTCTAAACCTCGATTTAAGGTCTTTAGAGAAATTTCGATTTAAAATTTTTATTTTAACTTTTTGCGTATCAATTTGATTAATGATTTGCAAGACATCGGATACATCCGCTAATTATAGTACAACAACATTCGTTTCTAAGTCGTTTTAACTGTTAAAAAATAGGAAATAAATAGTAGTTAGTAGCTAAAAATATAATGTGAATGTTTAAATCTTTAACCACGAATTTACTGGCTCATTTCAACAAAACCTAGTTTCCGTGTTACAATAAACGTAAATGAACGTCGACAAACGAGAAACAATTGTCAGATTAAAATAACTATTGGACCGTGAAATTAAGTTTGTTTTTTGAAGCAAAAACCATTATACTTCTCGACTTTATTTTCAGGGAACTCATGTATGAATTAAATAATTTCATATTTATTTATGAAAAATGTAAGAACAAAGAGATTAAACGCAAAATAAAACATCGATTATTTATTATCAAAACATGAGAAAATATAACAAATTCCAATGCAAATTTCCTGATAAAAGATTTTCATTGCTTTAACTATTTAAATCAAAAGTCGGGTGCAAATCCGCAATTTGTGCACAATTTTCGAGCACCCTTCTCAACGTGTCCTTGTTTTGAGCATGTCTCGATGCGCTCCTTGACCACCGTTTGCAGCTTTGAGTGAGACCCATCGCAGAACGGTTTGTTCTTGCTGTGCTTGCAACGACACATGCCGTATGTCTTCGTAGAGGCATCTTCACCAGGTTTCAGCTCTGGGACCACAAATTTCAATGGAGAAAATCCTGTATCCTTGTGGGACCCGTCACACCACGGCTGGTTTTTGCTCAGTCCACATGCACACCAATACTTGGTCTCCCCTGGGGTCAAACCGGTCACTTTTATTGATTTATACTGTCATTTATAAGTACATCAAAAATTTAATAATTATGTTATGGTACGTAAAGTATATAAAGGATATTGTTGTATAATAATAATGTCAGACTCACAAAATCATTAAAGACAATCACAGAAAATCAACTTGCATAGAAATCCATGTCTCAGAAGGAAGCATCGAAAATGTTACCCATGGAAGCATCAAACAAGATTTATATGATTAGAAAAGGACACCTCAAGTCAGAAAAAACAAATGAAATCCACTAATGAAGTCTAAACGACTTTTGAACAAACTCAAAATTCAAAAGTAGCTGTAACTTGTTTTTCTTAGCCGAGAAAAGTAGTTGTCAGGAAATGTATTTGATGTATTATAAATGTATGTTATAATGTGTCATTGTAACAAAAGGCTGAAAAAAGCAGAATAGATGTGATAAAATTTTTGCTTAACTTACCAGATAAATATGTATTGGACAACTACATACTAAACACTCACATAACACCAAAGGTTCATTGAAACTACCGTGATAAGAACATTTTTTAATATTAATAAACATCATTTAATTGAAGAATATAGACAATTTAGATCTCACAAAGAAGCATTTAGTAAAGCTGATAGTAACTTTATATCATAAAGTTAAAAAAACATTTTATTTTTGCTTTCAATAATAAAGTAATTATGCTTAATTGTGTATAAGAATGAAAATTCTGTTCTCAAATATCTTAAGCATACCGAAAAGCATTCTTTTTTGAAAAATAACAAAAACTAATTTATAAATGATTATGAAAAAATAGAATAAATTTAAGGAGCACTATCAAATTATTTTTCATCCAAGACATGATTTTTGAAAAAAAACATGAACGTTTTGTTAAATTGCAAATAAATTCATACACTTTTAAACATTGGGTTGTTGCATAAGTTCCCGCCGTTTTTTAAACATTTATTTTCAAAGAAATCAAAGAGTTTTAACAACAAAAATAATGACTCTCCTTCATTGTTCACTACTTCTTCCCATCTTTCCACGAGTTTGTTGATTCCATTTCGCCAGAAATCCTTAGGTCGAGTCTCGAAGAAGTTGTTGAGCCGATTCTCAAGATGATCCTGATTTTCGAAGCTAAGACCCCACATTTCATTTAAAAGGCAGCAGAAGATATGGTAATCCGTCGGGGCGAGATCTGGGGAATAGGGAGGATGTTGAAGGACCTCCCAACCGAGCTCTTGGAGTGCCATCTTGACAGTTTTTTGCGTTGTGTGGTCGAGCATTGTCATAGAGGAGGATCACCTGGCCCCTTTGATCCGGTCTTTTTTGTTGAATTGCCTCATTGACTCGATGCAATTTGGCTTTATAGAGATTCTTTTCTACTGTCATATTCTTTCCAAGCATTTCCCAGTGGATTAGACCTTCCCAATCTCACCATACGCAAATCATTGTCTTCATCGGGTGCAGGTCTTTCTTGATCCTGGGCTTAGGCTTCTCTCCAGGACTCACCAACTCTTTCCTTTGCTTCATATTCACATAGAGACACCATTTCCCGTCTCCAGTGACGATTCTGTATAAGAAACGTTGCCTGTGTCCATGTGTTCCTTGGTGTCGAGCGTTATTTTGAGCAGCAATGGAAAGCCGCTTATCCTTCTGTTTGTGGGTGAGTTCGTGCGGGACCCAAGCTCCAAGCTTTTGAGTAAAACCCATCGACTGAAGATGGCGTGAAATTGTAGCAAAATCACAATTCATCTTTTCGACCAATTCTCTGGATGTCTGGCGGCCATCTTCCTTCAAAAGATCCGCAAGTTGGTCCTCGTCCATCTCGACTGGTCTTCCGGAACGAGGAGCGTCGTTGAGGTCGAAATTATCGTGTTTGAACCTGGCATACCAATCCCGAGCAGTTCTCTCAGCTATAGCTTCCTGTCCATACACGGCACAATATCTCTGGTAGCTTCACTCGCTTTTTAACCTCGATTAAAGGCGAAAAGAAGGAGGTGTCGAAAATGCGATTTTTTGTCGACTTGACAATCCATTTGACGGTTCTAAAAAAGACAAAAAAAATAATATAGGCAAAAACGATTACTTTAATCTTGTAGATCATAGCACGGGCTTTCTAATGGTATATAACACTTCACCAAACATCGAAAAGTCTTTGTAGAACAAATAGTTTCATGTAACGGCGGGCACTTATGCAACAACCCAATACATTATATTAAAAATTACTTTTCATAATTGTTGGGAGCGTTGTTGAGTTCATAAAATTTTTGAATTTACAATATGATCAAATTATTAATTAATCACTTACATTCCGTAAAATATTGTTATAGATATGTTAAAATAAGACTTTCAGAAATTTAATGTAAAAATTAATTTATGAAAAAATAAAATAAATTTTACGGTAGGTTTATTAAAAGATTTATGCAAAGATTTATTATAAAGTAAAAAAGTTAGTTTCAATTTTGATGAAAATATTGAATTGAAATAAAATCAAAAGTAATATAAAGTTTAGTATTTTATTTGCAAAATGAAAATAAACTAAACTATTTTTTTGTAAATTTATTTAACACGATTAAATCGAAGTTGATTAAAAAATGTAATTATAATTTTATTTTGGAAATTGTGATTGGAATCAAAATATAATTGTAAAACAATTAAATCGACTTAAATGAAAATGCGATTTTAATTTTATTTTGGAAAACATATCTTGAAATGCTATTTAACACGCGTCTGTCCATATCAGTTTTTCTTTGTTTGACCCGCACATTCCTTCTAATACTTTAGCTTTCTTCGCATATCCGTTAATAAATCTTCTGTAATAATTCAGATTCCCAAAAAACTCCTCAAATTCTTAATGCACTTCGGTCTTTGAAAGTTTTCTATCGCAGCGATTTTTTCTGGATCTGTCTGTATTCCCTTGTGATTAATTATGTGCCCTAAAAATTTCACTTCTTGTCTTGATATTTTGCATTTTGATGGTTTTATCCTCAATCCTGTGTGCCTAATTCTTTCGAAAACTTCTTTGGTTACATCGTAGTACTCCTCTTTTGTCCTTGTTGCAATTAATATGTCATCTAAGTACACTGACTTTTATCCTTGGTCGTCCCTGTAGTTTGTTATACGTAATCGGTACGTTTTCCTCATTATTTATTATTAAGACTTCTCTTGATTTATCCGATATCTTTTTAATAAACTTAATCACTTTATGATCCATTTCTGGTTCCTGATCGTTCATACTTTGTGACTTATTTTTATAAATTTTATTACAACGATTACTATTATTTAATTTACTACTAATATTATTTATATTACTGATATTATTACTGTCATATATAATTTATATGGTTTGGTTTGCGTAATGAAAGACTTACTGTAGTGCCAAGATCAGTTCGTCGTCGTCTTGGCATTGCTCGTTTTTTTCAGATTCTCTGCACTAATCAAGGAACCCAATCGATAGGCAAATAAAAATAATATAGTTCATCAGTTTAAAAATTACTGGTGATCTATGTGAAGCATCGATGATAAAATTTTGCGATTATAAAATTAATGTACAAATACTATCTTATTAACAACAATCAATATAGAAACATTATTAAACAGGAACAAAAAATCCTTAACGGCGTCAATGTGTATGTGAGAGATGGTTGCAACATCAATATCCGAATTCATTTTTTTAACACCAAAATTTTATTTATAAATATTTATTATTTAATGGTTTTCTTGTCATTTTTAATTTTAAGATATTTAATAGATGCATTAAAAAGATATTTTATTTTTAAATAGATATTTAATTTTTTATTATTATATTTTCTTTTATTATATCATTTTTAATTTTTTTTCAAAATATTTAAAAAACATATTTTATTTTTAAATACGTATTTGATTTTTTAATAGTTGTTTTCTTATATTATTTATAATTTTAAAATATTGAATAAGCATATTAACATTAAAATATGTTACTTTTTATATTAAAAAAATAATAAATTATCAAGGCGAGATATAAATTTAATTTAACCCCTCATAGTGTATGTGTGAGTGACTATGTGTGTGAGGCGTGTTCATCATCATCCACCCCAGAAATGAAATCCTAGCTAGGCCCTTGGTCTTAAGTAACATTAAAAAAGATTTCTCAATAAATTTGCAATTGTCAATGATGCTACAGGAAATATCGAAATGAGTTCAATAATCAATGTGAGGATTTTGGGAATATTATATTAAATTTTGAATTTAAAATCTAACAAAGAAATTTCCAAAACATTAAAAAAGATATCATAAATTAAAATATAAGAATTTTACGATTAGAATAAAATAAGTTAATATAAATTTTTATAATAAAAATGGAAATTTTTTGTAAAATAATTTAAATTAAAAGATGGTAATAAATTTTGATATAAAGACTTTGGAAATTAAAATACAAACGTAATAATTAGGAATAAAATATTTTTTATAGAATTGGAAATAAAAATATTAAAATTTCAAAATTAAACGAAGTAATAATTTATGTATCTAAATTAATAATTCATTATTTTTATATACAGTGTAAGCCGCTTAATAGGACCACATTTGTCCCAAGCCCAACTGGTCCTATTAACCGACTGGTCCCATTAAGCGAAGTGGTGTTACACTTTTCCGCTGTACACTTTTCGTGTTGCTACAACATTTTGTGCGTTTTTAAATGTCGCCATCGGTTTAAAACTGTCTGCAAACCGATTGCGATGGTCTAAACAGTTTGAGAGCTCCGAAGTACACACTCTTCATATAAACAGTACGTTAAACGCTTTAACTATGTACAGTATTGGGCGATTCAGTTCTGCACTACTTTACTGTACAGCATACTTAGGATTCGGTAACTTGCACTCTAATCTGCTCTATCCTCTCTCACTCAGCGCACAGCACACACCCACACAGAAAAAGAAGCGTCCTACCAGCAAGAGAGAAGTTGGTGGTGACGATTTCATAAGAGGGTGTGAGCTTGCTGCAGCTCTCGTCAGCAGCCAGTCTGCAACCCTCCCCATTGTGCTCTAGCAAGATTGATGTCGAGTTAGGCGACACACACATGCGTACCTGGGATGGTAAGTGTATGGGGCTACAACCACTAACTACGTTTGATTGCAGGACACTTTTCCTCTTGCTGTGTCCTGTGTGTGTGTGTGTGCTACAAATGTAACAGGTGCTCTCTGCAGCTAAAGAGATAAGAGCAGTAAATACAAATTCAGTCAAGACCTGCTTCTTTGTTACGTGTGTATGTGTATGTTGATTGGGGTGGGTGTATGACCTACGTTAAAAACACGTTTTTCATGACTTTCATGTTGTTTTAAGGGTCAAACAGTTTCATGAGTGGTCCCATTAACCGACTTTTACTGGTTCTATTAAGCGGCTGCTTTAATATTCGAAACAGAAAATGATTCGGTCCCACAGAATTTGGTCCTATTAAGCGGCTTTCATTGTATAAATGATTTTTGCGAGAAAAAAATGAAGTGTTCATCGGAAAATTATTCAAAAAAAACTTGTTATTTCGGTGTTATTAAGTAAAAAAATTTAAAATGTCAACTTCTGATTTTTAACAGCGAATTATCATGAACCTAACAGTCATTGTGAGGAATATTTTAAATTTTATAAATTTGTGAATGTATGAATACTCTATGTTAATTCTCTATGACCTTAGAATGGTGATTCTTCCACCCAGATGGAAATTGGTATTTTTTTGTATTTACAGTTATTGAGTATTCAAGCATAATTAAAATAAAAATTATAATAATTCGAAAAAATTTTAATTTTTAAAAAATTAACAAATTAAATCAAGTTTAATATTTTTTGAAAAAGAAAAGCATTTAATTAGATATAAATAAAACTAATAAAATTTAAATGAAATTCATTTTTCATAATTTTCATAAATTTTTATTATTTTGAGTTCTTATTAAGAAATGGTTAAAATTATTAATTTTAATAAATATTTTGAAAAGATTTAGAATAATTATTCAAATAGTCATATCTAATATTGGAAATAAAAAAACAATTAGAGCGATGTCAATCGGTGAACGATCTTCCGAGAGATGTGATGCTCTAAATGTGATAATAATCAAAATTCAAATGAAAATTTTTTCAATGTTCTTAACACTCTTAACAGTCATTTTACAAGGTTTAAGAAAATTATTTGTCAAATATATTAAACAATCTATCAAAGACTCAAATTATGTTTTGATAATTAAATTAGAAAATATAAAAATATATATATATATAAAAAATAATAATAAAAACAACAAAAATAATAAAATATTAAAACTAATAATCAAAATAATAGAAATAAATAATAAAATAGGCAATTTTTGCGTCAATAAAATAACAGCAAATATACACCAGCATCAATCAACTATTACCTCAGCAACAGCGGGGTGCAGAGAGTCGCTCATGTGTCTCGGTAACGGGAATCGTCTTTCTTAGCAAAAGTCAATATGTAGCAGGCGAACACGCTTACCTCGATCTAGAACAAGTATTCAAAATGACGGTTCTCGCGCAATTCATGTGACCTCTCGCTCGATCGTTTAAACAAAATCGATTTCTCGAAATTGACTTCTCAGATATCGATAATTATTGATCTGTTTTACAAATATTCGTTTTTTTAATTAAATTAATTGTTGAATTAATTTACTGTTCGATTCAAAATAAAATTAACAGTTATTCTTTGAAGAAGTTTTTACTTGGAATTTTTATTTTGATTGCATACATTTGCAATACATTGCAATATATTTTGTTAGAAAAGATTAATACTTATTTTTTTTGAATTTCGAATTATTAATGAATAAATTTTAGGAAATTAGTTTAAGTTTATTAATTTGTATTTAACAATCAATCTTCTTCACTAAACACCGTGTCTCGATTTTGGTTTAAATATTCACTTTTTTTGTAAAAATAAAATTTTGAAATCAAGCTTGTTTTTCTCATTTTTATAAATGTCGTCTTCAAATGGTGTCAGAAGCGACGAAATTGGACATATTTCGTCAAGAATGGATTCCACAATCAGAATTTCAGTATTTTGATAATCCTCAAATATGGTTCCATAGAAGCAATTTTCACTATTGGGAATATCGTCAAAGAAGAAGCTAAATACTACCACCTTCTTGCCAGTATTACTCCAAGCATGCTGCTCTCAGTCCAAGATCAACTAACCATTTCATCAAGCACCCCATACTTGGATTTAAAACGAAGAATAATCAAACTCAAGCAAAAATCAAAGGCATACCATCTACAAGAACTGTTGGATCAGAAGAACATCGGTGACTTACAACTGACAGAAATTCTACAAAAAATCAAACGAAACGTTTCAGAACTGCAATCAAGTTCAACAAATGACGATTCACTTTTAATACGTAATCTCTTTATTAGATCTTTACCCTCTCACATTAATCTCCATCTAACAACCCAAAATGACAAAGATGCTGATGATCTAGCCGAAATGGCTAACCTACTGATGGAATTATCTCACAACTCAACGATCAACACGGTTACAAGCCAGTCAGAATTACAAGAATCACAATTGATTGCAGAAATATCTATTTTAAGAGAGGAGATCAACGCGCTCAAACAAAGAAGCTATAGAGATGCAACAAACCCTACAATCTGCTATTATCCTAATCGATTCGGTTCCAAAGCTATTAAATTCCAACAACCTTGTAAATGGAACACCAATACTTCAGGAAAAGGGACTGGTTCCTTATAAAGCCGGCTCAGGGAACCGAATCAACTCAAAAACCGGCCTCAATCTCCAGTATTTTCACAATTCCTGCAAAAACTCAGGGGTGCCTAATTAATTTTCTCATAGACTCTGGTGCCGATGTCAGCGTTCTGCCCTCAAAACAATTTCAACCTGACAATTCAAACTCAAGTGAAAAGTTAACTTCAGCAAGCAACTTTCCAATTAAAGTTTACGGAACCAAATCGATGACTTTTCAATTAGTTGGACTCGAGCGACAATTTCAGTGGAAGTTTGTGGTTGCAGATGTCAACCGACCAATCCTAGGATCGGATTTCCTAGCATATGCCCATGCCATTATTGATTGTCAAAACAACCAAATTCGAATCGATGAAAACGTTATCCATGGCTCCAGCAGATCAATTGAAACTATAGCTAGTGATCAATTGCACAATGTAAGTTCAAAAATTTATATCGAAACTGAAGGAAAGCCAATTTTTCAACGAGCCCGACGCATTGATGGGAAAATACTTGAATAAGTCCGTCAAGAATTTGAGAACATGCTGCAAAAAAATATCAGAGAGAGCAAAAGCGAATGGGCCTCACCACTAGTAGTGGTAAAAAAGGTGATGGCTCTTACAGGTCATGTGGTGACTACCGACTATTAAATCAAAGAACGAAGCCCGACCGCTACCCACTACCACGCATGTCAGATATACTTAGTGCCGTCAGTAACTGCAAAATATTCTCGACTATTGATCTGGAGAAAGCCTATCACCAAATTCCGATCCATGAAGAGGACAAACATAAAACGGCGATTATCACTCAATTCGGACTCTATGAATACAACTTCATGCCATTCGGACTGAAAAACGCCTCTTAAACTTTCCAACGGTGCATTGATCAAATTCTAAGACCGTTTCGAGCATTTGCGTTGTCATATATTGATGACATAATAATATTCTCGCTTGATCAAAACAGTCACAAACAAAACCTAGCTGCCGTCAGAACCGCATTAGAACAGAATAGACTGAAAATCAATGAAAACAAATTTAAATTCCATCAACATAATGTGAACTTTCTGGGTTTTAACATCTCGTGTGAGGGAATACAACCAATTCAATACAAGATTGACCAGATATTGAATCTAAAAGCTCCAGCAAATGGGAAAGCACTGAAACGCTTCATTGGAGCAGTAACTTTCTATCAGTGGATGATACCACATTTTCGCAAATAATATCACCTTTACATGATTTAGCCGTATTAGCCAACAACAAGAGGAATCTGTTTAATTGGACGAGAGAACAGCAGGAAGCATTCGAAAAGTGTAAACATAGTCTATCAAACATTACCTCGATGGCAGTACCCAATCAGGAGAAAATCATGGTACTATATACGGACGCCTCAACTAACGCAATCGGTGCAAATCTTAACCAATACAATACATCAGAAAAACTGGTGCCAATAGCCTTCCTCTCTCGAAAACTCAATGGAGCAGAAAAGAAATACTCAGCATTTGACAGAAAACTTCTAGCGGTATATCTCTCGATCAAACACTTTAAACATTACTTAGAAGGAACCAAATTCATTCTGCGAACCGATCACAAACCCATACTGTACATTCATAGCATGAAAAAACCATCCACCAGACAATGGAGATGGATTGAATTCATTACAAGTTTCTCATTCGACATGAAACATATGGCAGGAAAATCAAACACAATTGCAGACTACCTATCAAGACCAGATCATGAGATATCTAATTTGAATCGAATATCAACTCAAGAATTAGTCAGAGGGCAAGTCACTGATCCAAGTCTTCGAAACCTCAGAGCAACATCTCTGAACATACAAACCAAAAATGGATTGTTAATCGATACAACAAAAAAGGACATAATTATTTTGCCAAACAAATACAGATTCCAAGAATTCTCGAGACTGCACAATATAGTCCATCCAGGAGTCAAAACAACAACCAGTCTTCTAGCAGAAAGATGTGTGGTCAAAAATGAGGTCTGAAATCAGGCAATGGGTACGAGACTGTCATGAATGCAAAAAAGCCAAAATAAGCAAACGTACAAAATCTCCACTTGGGACATTTCCAGACCGAGGACGATTCAAAGTGGTCCACATTGATATTGTTTGTCCTCTCTTGCAAGTAGAAGGTAAAGGATTCATTTTAACTCTAATTGACAGGCAGACATCATGGACAGAAGCCATACCAATTAAATAAATCTCGGCAACAAAGGTAGTCGAAACATTCGAAAGAGAATGGATCTCTCGATATGGATGTCCTGAAATTATTATTTCCGATCAGGGGACCCAATTCTGCTCCGAAACATTCAACAAGCTATGTGAAAAATATGGCATCGAACATCGACGCACTACGGCCTATCACCCACAATGCAAAGGGAAAGTGGATAGGTTCCATCGCACAATGAAAAATGCCCTCCGAGCACATGCGAACAATGCAGAGAGCACTTGGGCAAAGGATCTACCTTTAGTCATGCTAGGCATTAGAAATTCAGTAAGAAGCGATGAGCCTGTCACATCTTCGCAAATGGTATTTGGAAGCGCCGCCAATATTCTAGGTGACCTAATTATTGAACCGTACAATCATGAAACTCCAACACACTCGACTGTTGAGCAAGCAATAAAATATTACAACAGAGTTCGTTACCGAAGACCAATACATCAAACAATTTTTATTCCACAGGATCTATAAAGCTGTTTGTGTGTGGATCAGACGTGAAACTAAAAGAGGTCTTCAAAATCCATATGAAGGACCGTTCAAGGTTATCAACCGAAGCACGGATTTGAAAACATTTGAAGTGAAAGTCGATGAAAATATCAAGCGCATTTCAGTAAATAGACTAAAACCCGGCTTCGGCCTACAAGATCTTCAAATATGAGGGGGAGTTATATGGAAACACATTTCTACTTATAAAAAAATTAATAATTATATTAATAATTTTTAAGTTTGTTTAAATATTCACTTTTTTGTAAAAATAAAATTTTGAAATCAAGCATGTTTTTCTCATTTTTATAAATGTCGTCTTCAGTGTGTAAAGTTATGTGTACAAAAATTTATTATAAAACAAAAGGTTTTTTGATGCCCGCACAGCGGGACTTGAAATGATGTTAGCTGCGTTTTTCCTCAGCTTCCCCGGGCGCCATTTCGGTTATCACTGGGGGCTTCTGGTCTTCGGCTCCCTGGATGGCTTACTTTGCATCGTCTGGACAGCTGGAGCTTAATGGCAGTCTGACGAATGCGGTGGGCAGGAGTAGCTGGAGACCCAATTTCTGCAAAATCCAGAAAGTGAAGCCGAGAAAACCAAGAAGGTTTAATTCAAGGCACAGAATCGACAAAATTCCTGGCGACACAAACGCGATCAGATGATCCACAATAGTAAGGTCAAAGATGGAGTCTTGGTGGAGTCCTGCTGACACAATGATGGGACATGGTCACAGCGGTTAGGTCAATCTAGGCATAGAGCCAACTCAAGCCTTGGCGACACAAACTTTCAGTATTGGTTACTCCATAAAAGAAAGGTCAATCAAACTTAATTTGCAAGCCAGAATATGGAAGTCCTGGCGACACAATATTCAATGGAGTAAACCCTAAAGGTCTTCATGCAGTAAGTATGTGTGTGCATGCAGTATGTATGCTTCTATATTAAATTCTTTTAATCATTAAACATTCTTTAATTAAATGAAATTATTTTGATTATTTCTATCTGTGATTGGCTATAATTTTGTGAGCTTGATACAATTAATATAAATTCTTTTAAATAATGGGACTTTTCTCTAAATAACCGAGAAAAACAGTGTAATGTTTTAATATCTGTTGGTTTTTTGAAAATTTCTGTAATATTTTATGACAATAAATTTCATAAAATAGCGAAGAACGTTTATGTAACTTCTATAAACACAACTTAAATATTTATAACTTCTATACTCATCTTTATAAAATGCAAAAAAGGTATGCTACATGTTAATGCACACATGTTAAGGGACATTTGCAGAAAGTGAACTCAATGCTTAACGGATTTTGAATAAATATTTAGTTTGAAACTTTCACGTTTAGATATAGAAATCAATGGGCATCAGGTTATCAGTAAATATATCTGATTCAGCCTTTAACTCTATTCTTTGATACTCTTTTCTTAATTTTTTGGACATATTGAGGTCTCTTTGGTGGTATTAAGTTACGATAACTAAGAAAAGATATAGCAAATTAACGCTTAGGAACTTCAAACTGAAACACACTAGTTCTGAGCCCCTAGCTACTCATGACATCAACTTATTAAATGAAAGCAGACATTCAACAGCTCAGTAACATCCTAATGCTGTTGAATGGTATGTCTCTTTCCCTTACATCTGTAAACAGTTTAATGGTCTGAACTTCTTCGGATCCAGATGAGTTTTAATGGGTATAAGGCTCAACAAACAGAAACAGTGCCTATATGGGATGAAGCAGAACGTCTTCAATGTCATAACTGATACAACTCCATTGAAATGATAGAACGTTCTCAATGGTGTACAAATCAAGCATTTAGGGAAACAAAGATGTGCTACGATGAAAGAGGATGACGACTTAAGTAGGCACTAGAATCAGGGTTAGGAACAGAAGGAGTGTTACGACGTATAAAATAACTTACACAACGTAAAGAATTTTATTTATCGAAATAGATACTTTAAATAACTGTCAAGAATATGGATTTACTAATTTCAAATAAGGCGTAAAACTTTTAGAATTTTATTAGATTAAAATTAAATTAATTGTGATTATCCTTAAATTCGGTTTAAAAGTAAATGGAAAATTTGTAGAAAAGCTGCGCCAAAGTTTATTAGGAAATCGATTTGAAATTGTAGCAGAACATAAAGCTAATACAAACTGCAACAATGAAAACGATTTGTTGTAGTTTAACTGAACTGGTGAGCGCAAGTAAGTTAACCGTGTCATTATCAATTTAAAGAAGGATTTTCGTTTACGTCTTACATCTTTTTAAGTCATAACAAGCTATCGCTGCAGAACATGTCGGTCAAGTTGAGAAATGTAATAGGACCGTTTTAACGGAACTGAAGATTTCTCAGTGTGGATCGCCAAGTTTGAGATGGCAGGTTGCTCTTGAAATTGTAGGATTATGAAACTATATTGCCCTTTTTTGATGAAAGAAGCGTTTACAGTTTAATTTGACCTGGTCGATGATGAGAAATGGGAATACGGGAAGCTGAGACGTGCAATGGAGAGAGCCTTTTGTATTGACCGAGTCACGAATTGACATATTGACCGTTCAACGAATTATGTCACAGGAGATTAACTCATAGTGAACCGGTGGACATCTTCGTAGTCGACATAAAGAGATTAGTACATTTAATCGATCCTCAGGCAAGCAAAGAGTGGGTGAAGAGAGTTGTCATTGGGGGTTACTGTACTACATTCAGCAGCAGATAAAATCAACTCGATCGTTGGACGCAAAGCTGTAGTTTGAAATTTCTGTGATGGGCCGTGACATGATTAAATCAGACGATTGTATGATTGTATTGACACTGAGACGATGGCAATGCAGTGATCCATGAAAGCAAGTGAACAACGGCCGACAGTCGGTGGATGGAGCGAGTCACGGTGGTCTTCATGCAGAAAGGATATGTTTTAAATGCAAAAATACCGGGCATATAGCCAGATTTTATAGTGCGGTGATTCGAAGCTGTTTTTTCTGTGTCGATGCGAAGCATTTGGCCAGTCAGTGTCCTCAAAAACTAATTAGGCAAAAAAAACGAATAACAGAGAAACATGTATGCGCAACTGTTTTTCTGTTTCGAAATGGGTAGTTGCCAGGTTTTTAGGTCACAGTAAATGATGTGATGGTGCGAATGTTTTTGAATTTGTGTTGCAGCAGATCGATTGTGGTTCAGGACACAGTGAAAATTTGTACAATCAGGAAGGTCCTGGTGAGCATTATGATGAGAAACGGCCAGACGATTGAGTGTGCATAGGGATGGCAAAAATCCCGGTATTTAGGGAGTGAAAATTGTTGTCTCCGGGGAATTTCGGGGTATACCGGGATTTAATTGAAAACTTAAATATCATGATATTAGGTGTAATAATTCAGAACCAACTGTTTGAAAATCATGAAACTCGTTCGTCTTAAGGGAATCGTTTATGTTTTTTATAACACAACTTTTTAACTTGTCAAATCTTTCAAGCAATTAGAATAAGCTGCTCCATCAGGTCTTGCAAATCATAAATAAATGGATAACCTTTTCAAACTCAAGTTTTACGTACTTCTGTAAATAATTGTCATTTCTTTTTGGAGACCTTTTGAAAAAATTACAATTATTCTGGCCAGTGTGATAATAGGTCCAATCATTTCGTGAGCAATTGTAACTTCTCTTAAAAATTAATCATTCGAATCTTGAAAATAATCTTGGTCTTCAGAATCACAGTTACCAATATCCTTTTCATCATCATTATCGTGGCTTGCTAAATTTGAAAAGGCAATGTTATCACCATCTAAATTGTTAAAATCTTCTACGTATCTTTAGTCTATTTTATAAAAAATTGATAAAATACCCAATTGTAAAGCGTGAGCAAAGCATAAATGTTGATCAATTTCCTGAATTTTCGCTACTTTCTGCATTACTCTAGCCATATCTGTAGTAATACAATCGAAATCTTCTTCAAGTTTTATTTTAAAATTACACAGTCCTTCATTTTGAAGAGGAACACACTTTTTTTGCTGACATACACCAAAACATTCGGATGAAACTCAAATTCCAATAGTTTTCCAAATAATTCTTTTAAGATTCATAAATCTGCAATTTTGAAAAATGTCCACTCATCAAACGTTAAGGAAAATTTACAGCCTCTTAAAATTTTATCCATTATTTCCTTTATAATTTCTCTTTCAATCTGCTCATAGTAGTCTAATATTATTTTTCTATTAGTATTGCGTGATGTTAGGACTTTTTTAAATTCCCGTGAAATTAAACGAAGTCGTATATCGATAGAATTGTAAATGGTACTAAAGGATAAACCATCTTTGGCTGCCATACGTAAAACTACTTCAGAGAGATTTTGTTCTTTTTTCAATGTTCTTGAAAAATATTCGTGATTTTGCGTTTCTTATTTTGATACTCTTCTTCAACTAATTTCAAAGATGAAGCTTGAGTAAACATACTTGATATATGGTATTGCAATGTAGCTTTTAGAATGTAAACCTTTTGTTGAACCACCTTCGTTTTGAATATTTTATTGCATGTGCTTACTTTGCACATGTCATTTGTGCTGTTGAAAATCATATAGTTTAACATGTGAATATATATAGTTTAGCTGTTATATATAGTTTATATATAGTTTAGCTGGGAATTTGACTATTTGAGTTTTATTTACAATTATACTGTGGGGTAATTATACTTAATTATTATTATTAATTATTAATTATTGCTACATTCATTTTCTTTCAAAGTATTGATCTTGACATACAATTAGAAGAAAAGATATATATATATATATATATATATATATATATATATATATATATATATATATATGTATGTATAT
>MQRK01213460.1:0-11875 GCA_001938485.1 Girardia tigrina | reverse complement strand
TTTTCTTAAGAGAGAAGTTACAATACAAAGAAAAAATGGATTATTTTTCTGTATATATTTTTGGGATCACTACAATTGTGATTAACTATTTATAAAAGCAAAGGTGTAGTTTAGATATATAAAGATAAATATATAAAGATATGTATAAAATATTTAAAATATCTTTTAAATCTGAAAAACTCCATTTTAAAATGTAAAATCATATTCAAAAGAGTGAAACGTAATTTTAGATTAATAAATAATAATGTTTGGATTAGTTTGGAAGCTGAAAAACATTAACTTTAGCGTAAGCGTTTAAAGTAAATAGACAAACCTTATTATAAATTCAAAAGGATAAATTCTTCAGTCATCCATTGCCTTTAATAAATATAGATTTATTTTTTTCCTACAATTTTGATTCCCATATTATGACTGATTAAATATCAAATTAAAATTAAATCTAAAGTTAATCCTTTTAATTTCTTTATCGAAATTACTGAATACAAAAAGGTTGTTTCGTGCGATTTTAATTAAAGATACCCATTTATTTCTAATAACCAAAATATCTATCGTCACTCGATAAATGTGTAGACGAAAAATGCGCGAAAATCAATTAATGAACTTTTTTAAAAATTAATATATTTGAACAAAAAATAAAAACACAAATTTATTATCAATTAACAATTTAGCAATTATCCAAAAGACACAATCTAAATATCAATATTAAAAGCCACTGAGTTAAAATAATACTTAAATTCATGTACCTCATAAGTAGAAATAATTGCAGCAAGACATTTAGATAATTGAACACATTTAGATTTGGTGGCTATTCAACCACAAATTCCATTAAATATTCAACTATTTTACTCTCTACTTAGTACACAGATATTTCAAAAATATTTTAAGTATTAACAAATTAATAATAAAAAATTGACATATTTTCTAAAGCATACTTATTAAATTTATATTTATTAACGAATTTCGTAATTACTTAATTCGTTTTGCGGGCAAATGTCGGTTTTTACATCTCGCTTTTGTCATCCAAATTTTTCGTCTGCACGTTTGTCAGTGCCCCTAATTTTCACCCCAGCATTTATCGGGATACCAATATCTATTATCTAAGAAATTATTTGTTGGCCTCCAATAGTAATTGTAATTGAAAAACCAAATCTAGAAACTGTTTGTAACCACATAATTATTTAGGAATTACTTTTTCCATAAAAATACATCTTTACTACGAAATAAAATTTAGCCATCTAGTTGTCGATTTTATACTTTTTGAAAATTTTGAGGTTGCAGCTTGAAACCGACAGAACATTTGCGAATGGAGCACACAATGACGGTTCTTCTGCTAGTGACTCCCACATTTCTAATATTCCTGGACTTCATGAAAGAGTTTATCTTGTAAATCGATGCCAGTTTTGATAGTATGGGAACAGTATTGTCACACATAGGTTAATCGGAAGAGTTCATGTAATCGCGTATGGTTCGTATACGATGGGGGCTCACGAAAAAGACTTGATTTCTTCCTAAAATTTTGATTCTCGTTTTATGACTGATTAAGTATCAAATTAAAGTTAAATCCAAAGTTAATCCTTTTAATTTATTTATCGAAAGTACAGAAAACAAAAAGGTTGCATGATGCGATTTCAATTAAACGTATATATTTTTTTGTAAAAAAATTTAGAAAGTTATTAAAGATAAATTAAAAAATTAAATATTCAAAGAAATATTCATAATAAATTCCAAACGATCAATAAAAAAATTTCATCGATAACGTTGAAATAGCTAAGGGAAGCTGTAGAATGATATTTGCATAAAATATATTAATAATTTTTATCGAAAAAGATTAAATAAGAAAATGATCAACCGACTCACGTTAATCTCCAGAACAATGCTCACACAATTGGTCGTCATGGAAAAGCCCATTGCTGCCCCCACGATCACCCCCGTCAGCAAGAAATGCAGCAGTTTGGAAACTGGTTTTGATTTATAAAAAAATGTATTTTCGATAACCTAAAATACGGTTATTGTTTTACAAATTTTTATTTTTTGATTTACAACAGAAATTTGTTTTGCTATTATAAAAAATTTTTCTGTCAATCAAAATAATATTAAAAACGTTTATATATATATTCATTATGTCTGTATATCAATCTGTAGCACTCTTTTTTAAAATCTTTCGATTGAATCTTAGATTTTTCCTTATTTTACAGTGATATTTTACATACAAGATCAGATTTGTTGAACACACAATTTTCTATACCGATTTCAACGCTGCTCAAAGATTTTATATAAAATATATCAATTTTCTACTCTTACAAATTTTGATGTTACATCTTGAAACAAAATGAACATTTGCTTATGGAGCACACGACGGCGGTTCTTTCTTCATTTGAATTTACTAAAAAAATCGATACCCATAATCACGACGGTTCAAGGGGAGACAGCTATCAAAAATGTTCCTAGTCTCATAATCCTAGGAAAGCATATATTTAAGTACTGATCATCTTTGAAAATAAGAAACATTTTGATACCATCAGATTAACTTAATCTAAACGATATTATACACCAAGGCCCCGCTTTGTGTCTCTATTCGGTTCCGAAAGTTGTTAAAAATAAAGTTAAAAATAATTCCGCTTTTATAAAAAGAGTTTCAAATTTTAGTCAGCGTGAATACAGTTAAAAATAATTTTTTAAATAGCAATATTTTGAAAATTAATACATTAAAATGTTCATTTTTAGCAATGACATTATCATTATTAACAATTATTTAAATATTTATTAATTTATTTTAAATTAATTAGATATTAATTTTGTTACTTCTTTTTAGAAAAATCTAGCATTTTATTTATTTTTTAATCATTAAATATATTTTTAAAATGAGTTGAAATTTTTGTTCTGAATTATTTTTTATATTAACTTAGATTTATGGGGAACATATGATTGTGTCATTTGTCAGCGAACTTTTTCATCACACATTCAACATCAATAATTTTCAAATTAAATATAATTTAATTATAAATATCCCATTTCCTCAATTTCCAAATATTTATGTAGTGTATTAGCTGATAAATATCGCCGATATTTATTAATTCCAGTGTTGGGCTGCCACAAAGTTTTATCAGACGAGTGAAAATCTTGATTATTGAGATTTGCTTTAAATGAATTATAAAATTCTTGACAGATCTATTTACTGATAAGAACAAAATAATATATAATTTTCCAACTTCAAATAATAATAAATAATCAGAATAATTTACGAGAAAAACTTTCATTAACCCTTTTAAGTTTGATAATTTAATTTTAGAGAAAAAAATTGAATATTGTTTGAAAACAATTTTAAGATTTAAATTTTAAAAACGTTAGAAAATATTTTTTTATTTATTAAATTATTTATTGTGACTTAAGTGAACGGATAAATACATATTCATTTTTATGCTCATTTTTAAATATATAATAGTGAATAATTGAAATTAGTTTGAAATAATATTATATTTTGTACATTAAACACAACAGAAGACAAAAATACTTTTTGTTGTGTCACAAATTCAGTGCGTTTCATATTATTAGAAACATTAACCCAATATAGTTTTCGATTCCAATAGACTATTGCACGCTAATTCATAATATGCAAATCTATTACTGCTCGTTAAATAATCTTTATGATTGAAAGTGCTTTTTCAACCACTAGTTCGACATTTGGCCGTTGAGTTCTAGCATTTGAATCGGATGAGTTTGAAGAATAATAGGAGGGGAATTAATTGACTGAATTGGAAAACAACTAATTCATTTTAAATGTAAAAAATCTAGTATTTCTAATAATATGAAACGCACTGTAAAAGGAAATTAGGAGTTTTTGAGGAAGTTTTAACAATAAAACGCAATATTCAACTGACGCTGATAACTTAGGTCTAGGATCGGGATCGACAATAGTTCAATGTTAATTCTGAGCACTGATTGAGCATTCCACAATAATTAGCTTCATTCATTATTTGATAACTTTGTCATTTCGTCTTTTATTACCAGACTATAGTAATTATTAGAAAATCTGTTTGCAGCGCAAACTTCATCAAAAATCTGATCCATCAAATGAAATTTATTTCAATAAAAATTGTTGCTTTTTAATTTACACTTTTTCTGAAATTTCAGAATATTAAAACCAAGTTATTTTTTAAGAGTTTTAATTTTACAATTTTCTAAATTTAAATGGTTGTAGGGCGTTTCAACCCATGTACATTTTCAACATCGGCCCTTTCAACCCAATGTATATATGGGTTGAAAAGCGATTGTTGAAAATGTACATTGGTTGAAATAGGTCATGGGTTGTGTAAAACCACTTATTTACAAGTGAAAAATGAAACAGTCGATAAGTTGTTTTATCTAATGCGATATGTACTAGGCTAACCGAATTAGCGAATTAGGTGAGCCTAGTGTTGGTTAAATAAATAACGTTTGAACAATTATACAATGTATTCTACTCACTGAACTACCTACGAAAAACATAATATTTACCAGCATAAACTGAACACTACAACCGCAAATTAATCTATGAATAAATGCTCAGCGTCAACTAAGTGAAAGAGATAATGATTCTTCCGTATGTTAGTTAATTGTCAATCAATCGGTAAATACGACAATTATTTTTATTTGTAGACTACTGAGTTCGTTGTTTGATGATGGTTAAATAAATAACGCACCGTGACAATTAAACGAAGAGAATGATAATTAAATATGTGAAGCAATCCACTATAGATAAATTTTCTTGACAATATTTGTTGATAAGCAATAATGAAAAGAATAGCTTTTTTTATGAATTTAATTTCTATCAATTTTTATTATCTGTAATTTTAAATTCATAAATTGTTAATAGCAATTTATTTTTAATTTGCTATAATTTGAAATTAATATTCAGTCTTTTCTTTCTGTGTCTTGTTTGTTTCTTTTTCCTTTCTTTTGATCTCTGATCTTCACTGAAACTTTAGACCTCTTATATATAAAAAATGAAAATAAAAAAACGTAATACGTGTAAAAAAACTTGTACATAAAAGCTAGTGTATATGATAAAAAAATATTTGCTACCGTGAAAAAAACAAATAAAAAGGCAAATGTCTACACATGGCATTATTTGTGTTACACACGAATAAATAAAAAAATATAATGATAACAATACATAAACATCATCCGACTTCTATAATATTGCAGGTTGAAAGGGCCGACTACCATTATAAATATGGAAATAATAAATATATATATATATATATATATATAGAATTTTAATAAGCATGCTTCTTACAGCCCAGAACTAAATCCAATAGAATAATTTTTTTCTATGATAAAGTCCCGCTATCATGCTATTAAATTAAGTCAGCCCGAGAATAATATTGGAGATGCAGTCGACCAAGTTTTCATGTCCGAGGATTTTTCTAGTGAATGTGTTGGTTTCTATCGTAACATGAGACGTTGGGATGAGTTAGTATCCAAAAAAACAATAATTTATTTTAAAATAAAAAAAAATATTCTATTTTTTATTTTGTATGTTTTTTTAATATATTTTTTTAAAAAAAGTGTTAAATAACTGTCAGTATTTTTTTCTAATGTCGATATTAAAATGCATAATGTCGATATAAAGTTGAATAACCCTGTAATTTAAATTGATAATTATTTTTTTTAATATATTAAACATATTTTATTAATTAATATTTATTAATATTTTATTATTTAAAATATTTTAAATACATTTTATTATTGTAATTGGAGCTGTATTTCGGGGGAATTGTTTTTTAGGTGCATTATGTAGTTACTTTCGAAAATATATTAAAAATACAAACAAGAAAAATGCAAAATTTATTAATAATTAAAAAGAATAAATGTCAATTTTAAGTCACTGAGTGCAAATAATTCCTAATTTTACATCTTTTTTTGTGTAGGAATAATCGTAGCAAGACATTTAGATAATCGAAGTTATTTAAATTTTTAGCTGCCGGGCATTAAAATATACAAATCATATTTCGCACTGTTAAGTCATTTTCATGACGGAAATGATTGAATTAAGTGTAAATAGTAGAATAATGACAAGCAGCAAATTACTGAAATGCATTGTGTCGAACCTCAACTAAGTTACTAGTTTGAGACACAACTTCTCGCATATATAGTATATGAATAATAAAAAGCTGTTGGTTACATCGATTGCATTTCAAGTAGCCAAAATAGTGATTTCTTATTTTGTAACATTCAAGTAATAAAATATCAAAAGAGATTATAAAAAGTCAAGAAGATAGTTTAATTCAGAAAGTGTGGTTGATAATTATGATGAGCTATTAATTTTCATATCGCTGATCGAGATTTTTATAATTTCAAATTGTAAATAGATTTAGAAAATATAAAATCTAAGTAAAAATTAAATATTTGAAATTGAAGTTGAATAAAATATGTTCCCAATTTTTTGAAAGATTTTAAATTAAATATTATTTCTAATGTTATAACAATTAAAAGTTAAATTAAAATAAAGATGTATGATTTAAGTTGAATTGACTATTATTTTTTGAATGATTAAATTAAACAAAATAAAATTAAATAATATTTGGAGCGGAAGTTGATTCTATTGACCGAATATTTCTATTTTTGTTTGGCCATTAAATAAATTATTAAATAAGTAATTTAACAAAATAAAATAATAATTTTAATTAAATAAATAAAAATTAATAATTGACAATTTTGATCATTGTTGAAGGCAATTCAAATGATTGTAATTAAGAGTTGTGAAAGTGGTGAGTGGATTTTTTTATAGCCATTAATTGAATTGATCTGATCTCTGGCTTTGTATTTGTTTCATGCTCTTCGAGCTGTTTGTGTGGAATAGGAAAAATCACATGATTGTGTTTTTTTGAATTATCTAATAGAATAATGCATGTGTAAATAATAGGTACGGTTGGTAAATGTATATAAGTTGTCTTTGTTCATTTAAATGAACCAATCGACAGTCTGATATGTGTGTGTATAATGAGAATGTGTGTTTGGTTATTAGATGGAAGCCGTACCTCCACATTAAATCTAAACTCAGAGAAAATCGAAAATTTCTTTGTTAGGAGTCGTTTCGGATAATGTGAGTTATAAAACTTTTAACTTCGGAAAAATTTTCCGTTTTATTGAGTAATTCGACTTAATTAACGAAAGTTTGACAGTATTCTTCACTGACAACCGGATCGATTTTCTTTCGTTTGGTCGGAGTCATTTTGTCAATGATCAAGTCAAATAATTGGAAATCGATTGAGCGGTGTTCTGGTTTTTTAAATGCACAGAGATAAGAAAGCGAAAGTCACGAAATTTAAAAGAATTCAAATTTTATTATCAATTTTTATTGGAAATGAAAATTAACTCGTACACTTATTTTTCATTGACATTACATTTTTTTTGAAAACTGCACAATCACGCAAACATCATTGATTAAAATACTTTATTTAAACAAACCACACAATATATTTAATATTCGATTGATAACAATTCAATGTCTTTAAAAATATTCAATATTTTTTTTACATATTTGCGCATATCTTTGAAATTTTTTGATAATTATATTTAATTTTCTTTATTTAATTATTTTTTATTTAATTATTTTGTTTAATTTTACTTTTAATTACTTTAAACTTGTTTTATGATTTTATTTATTTACTTAATTTAAACCTTTTTAAATTATTTTTTAAATTAATTTATTTAATTTTTTAATTTGATTATTTTAATTAGTTATTTTATTTATATACTTTCCTTAAATTTTGGCAAAATTTTCGGTCAATGAACAATTTTCTGCTCCAGTTATGTAAATATGAATATTATTGTATGTGTGTAAACTGTAATGGATGCATGTCTACATGAATGTGATTGGAGTGTTTATGTGTGTGTGTAGAAATAAAATTTTCATGACAATCAATTCAGCACAATCAATAAAACAATTTATTTTGAACAAAAATAAAATTTTCTCTTTCTTAATTTTCAAATTTGTTTAAATTAGCCATAATAAACAATTTCGAAATTTTCAAATTACAATGAAACACGAGGTATATAATTTCAGTGGCATCAAAGCCATTTCGGGTCACGGTAAAAAAATAGTCCAACTGGATGGAAAAGTCCATCTTCTCATCAGCAAAAAATCCGAACGATCTTTCGGTGTGAAACGAAAGCCGCGAGAAGTTTGTTGGACCGTTCTCTATCGACGAAAGAATCGCAAAGGAAATCAAGAAGTATCAAGTGAATGACAATGAGTTAATTTGAAGGCACGGTTTCCGCAACAGTATTTTTAATTTTGAGAGCTTTAGAATTAAAATATGATGATTGTTATTGTTCACGATAAAGTTGGATGGAATAGATCGGTTTTGGGCCCATAAATATTGATTCTGATGATTGAGTAGCGATTTACTCAACTTTTCTTTCTATTTTCGGATAGTTTCACAATCAGTACACTGATTAAAAGCATATCATCTCAATGACAATAGCTTGATCAAATATTTTGTAATGTCTCAGCCTACAATATCGAGTCGTCTTGTCAGATGTGGCAAAGAGAACCCCTCGTAAATCGGGTTGTGAGGAATATTTTGAATTGTGTGTTGATATTGTGCATGTTGTGTGTTGATTCGGATTGTGTCTCTCCTACCCAGATGGAGGATTGGTATTTTCTTTGATTNCTACTAATTAAAAATAATTTAATTTTAAAGTAAAAAGATTTAAAATAATTTTTGAATGTATTATTTAATTTTTAATGTAATTTAAAATTTTAGTATATTAATTTAAAAATGTTTAGATTTAATTTTAACCAATTATATCTTTATGATTAATAATTTTTATTAAAAGATTTTCATTTATTGAAAATAATTAGTATGAATTCAGAAATATATTGATCACGAAAAATATCAAATAGTGAAGGTGTTTGTGATAATAATAAATGTTTAGAAACTCATATTGATGTGGTTAATACGGGTAAATATGAAAGAAACTATCTGCCGAGTCAATCACGACATTCGTCATTAGTCTTTGAGCAAAAAGAGTAAGAGTTGCCTGGATCGCGACATGCATCGTATTAAATCCGTAACTTTCAATCATCAACTCGCCATCCCATTACGGTTCTTCTACGGATTCAGCAGCGGATCGATCAATAATATTTTGTAAAGTGTCGGATCGATGTTCGATTTAATCGGTCCAAAAGTGAAGTCATAGAGACGCTTCATGACGTCCCGTTTCCTCACGATTCTATTATCCATCGGATATAAACACTCAAGCATTTTGCGAAACTCGCTTGTTTCGCCCCCGATAACCAAATCCTTCACTTTTACATTGCCAATTCGTGTGGGGCGCGTAAAATCGGTCGTCCTACCATAGACAAAATATTTTCTGGAAAATTTGAACCGGGAAAACCACATTTCACAAATCCGGTTCCGTTATCGCAAACCACAATTTTATCATTAGATGCATCCATCGATTTTATTCTCCAAAAAATTAAAAAAAATATTTCATTAAACTTTTATTGCTAAACAAAATTTTTTTTAAAAAACAACTACCCTTTCGCACCTCTCTAGCACGTTAAAAAAATTCAAATCATAACAAAAATTCAATTGTTCCACAACAAAAATTGTTTCTTTTTTAAAAATATTTTTTTGAAATAATTAATTTTTGTAAATAAAAATATATTTTATTTTTTAAATTTAAATATTATAAAATATCATAAATATTATAAATATAAGTATTATAATTATAAATATTAAAAATAAATATTATAAATATTATAATTATAATATTATATTATAATTATAAATATTATAATAGATAATTTTTTTTTCTCTTTTATTTCTATCCAAAAAAGCTATTTCGAAAAAAATATTATTTATATAATAGAAATCGGAAAAAGATGACTAGCACGATATATTTAAATTAAACATAAAATAATTAAAGATTATTTAAACACAGAATCACATGGCTCCCTGCTCTCAAGGCACAAAAACATACAGTCAGGTTCAAAAGTTTGTGAACCTTGTTGTTAAATTGTCTTTTGCACCCAATTGCAATTATATTGACAAAAGTACATCAAAGTACAAAGATTTTATTAGAACATTATAATAAGACACAAATTTATCAAAACTTGTCATAACTGGCACATCAACCACGAAAAACCAGTGTATATTTAGTATTTTGTGTATTGATATTTAACATTAATACTAATATTAATATTTCAACCAGTCTCTTTGACTGGTTGACCTTGGACGACCACATCGAGATCTTGAACATAATGAATCAGTCTTCCTTTTTCTCTGAACAGTCTAACACACAACTCTAAGAGAAACATTAAGAGTTGTAGCTATTTGTCGATAAGAAACGTCGTGCTTCTGCAATGCCAAAACTACTGCATGCTGTTCTGTTGTTAACTCCTTGCCGCGGACAGGTATGATTCTAAAATAAATAATGACAATTTATAACTTGAAAAGTAATAAAATAAAATATGCATTTAATCATTTAAAGGGTTTATGTATACTTAACAAGGAATATACAAACATGCAGTGCAACAATAAAAAGAAGTATAGAAACAAGCGTTCAGAAAGTTTTGTACCTAACTGTATACATTCTTTGAAAGTGGGAAAATTGTCACCAACACACGAAAGAAATTACATAATCAAATACACTAAGAATTTTGCTAGTCGGCTTACTTATTGAAAAGGATACCCTTCAGGCGACCTTTTAACGAAAGACATTGGCATTGTGTTGCTCCGTTTCCTTCAGAGTCATTGCCGATACTAACTACTCTTGCTGAATTTCCTTCTTCCATATGGTCTTCTGGCTTTAAATCTATTATCTTTGTCAAGGGCACTCTGTGCACATTGCTAATAAGATACGGCATTCCGTTGATTTCTACCCGCCACAGTAATTGCAATTCTGTTAAGGTTGCCTGTTTCCACTGAGTCATAAAATTGTATGGATGGACAGGCTTGACAAACACTTTGTCTCAGATCATTAGCTTACCATTTATTATCTTCTGTTGACGCTGTAGCTTCAGCAAAAAAAATATACGGTATCAGCAGTCTTTGCTTTAGGAAAACACTTCTGATTTTGGAAATATCTCTTCTACATTCGAAGTCCAATTTTTCTAAGCCATCATCTCACAGACTTGACAGCGTTCCAAGCAAACATTCTATCGATAGTCTTGTGATATCGGTTGACGATGCCTTTCCCAAACATTTGGGCTTACACATTTAAAAAGTGATTCACTTCAGAAACATTCAAGGAGCTTTATGACCCCACTGAGTCTGAACGTACTTCAATTGTCCAGCAATATTTCTTCAAGCGGTCCAAAAGCGTTGGTGATGCTGACCGTTGCAGATCAAAACACTGATTCAATTTTTGATTGGTCGCCAAACATATGTGATAATTAAAACAAAATACATATAAATGCGAGAATTATTAAAGAAATTACTGGATCGACATTTAAGTATTTTAATTACATTATTACAAATTTAGTGATAATACATTTGTAAAATAGTTTATTTATAATATTATATCAGTTATTATATTTTTACAAATAAAAAGATATTCAAATAAACTGATTTTGTTAGAATATTAATTTTTGAAAAAATTTACAATAACATTAAAAACCTCAAATCTTAAATGGCAAAAGAACAGTTGCTTATAGAGAAAATCTAGCTTCAGATTTAAGATCAGCTCACTCAAGCTGAGTAAAAATCAAATCCTTTTGTTAATGCAAAATAATTTTGCATACCCTGAAATCTCGTTATAAGCCTCTACTAGTTACTAAGCCCGAGGCTTAGTAAATAATTTCGGTCATTATAATTTTTCTAATTTCTTTACTAAGCCGCTACCGGAATTTTTATCTAAAATCTTTATCGCAGTGGTACTTTGA
>MQRK01213455.1:3913-19356 GCA_001938485.1 Girardia tigrina | reverse complement strand
ATATATATATATATATATATATATATATATATATATATTGTATATATATGATTAAGGGAAACATTTCAGCATTTTGGCATTCATAAAAAAGTTTATGACTTCGAACAAATATTTGAAAACAATTTAACATTGAAAGACTTTCTTTGAACAACAGAGAAGATTTTTGGAATATAAATAAATAAAATTATAAAGTTAAATTTACTTTAAATTATAAGACAATAATAATAATAATCAACAAAGTGTGACTCATAAGCGTTTTGTTTCTATGTGTAGACTCATTATTTATATTATATATATATAGTCCTAGAACTTGTCTCCATTCTTGGTCGATCTAAATTCTTTTAGAATGTCAATTGTAAATTGAAAACATTTCAAATTACTGAGTTCATTGAAGTAAAAATATATTTTGTTCATAAATTATTCAATGAATAAAGATATAATTATCTTGAAAAACTATATTTCATATATATATATATATATATATTGTTTTTGATATATGTCTTATTATTCACTTTCAATGATAAAATTCTGATTGTGAAATAAGTCCATTGAGTAGCAAAACTACCCTGATGAATTGAGTACTTTTATTATATAAAATTTTTGAAAAAATATTTGAAAATTCAGTAGAATTATGTATAAAATACATTTGGAGGACTCTTTCGTAAATCCTCTGTCAATGTGATTAGAAACGTCAAATTTTAACTAGTTAAAAAAATTTACAAATATTCAAATCTAATTAATTAAGTTATTTAATAAAATAATTTAAAATTATTTAATATATGATTAAAATTATAATTTTAAAACAGTATTTGGCAATCTTTTGATCTTTGAACTTCCTTGAAGTCAGACATGTTTCCGGTGCCCCACTGCTCAATAGAGAATATAATTTATTTGTCTCAATTTGTCAACAATAAATAATGTTATAAATTAGAGTATAAATTTTAATTATAAATGTAAAATAATTTTCATAAATTCATAAATTATTTACAATAAATAGTATATATAGTTACTACAAATCTTCCAAACGATTTTTCACAAACTTCTCGAGGTCCGATTGAGCTGACCTTGTGCGCAGTGACAACACACGAATCAATTAAACAATTTACAAACTAAATGATTAATTATCAATTTTTTCAATAAAGGTTTTAGTGATTACCTCCTTCAAATCTATGCTTATTTTCTATTTGTCATAAATTTATACATTTTCGGTATTTTTTAGAAAATAAATATATATTTGGATTTCTGATTACTTAAAGTTAATTTAGTTATTATTGATTGTCCATAAATGTTTCGGTGTGAAACCAAAATATCAAAATCGGCAATCTGTGCCATACAATTCGAATAAATGTTTTTGAGTCGGATCAAATAGTTTTGGATTCCATTTGCATATTGATAAGTTCTAAAACACATTCCAAAAATGTACTCTTTACTTGGCTACATTAACCAGTTCATTCGGACAACTCGTTTGGATTGTGAATCCGAAATTGCGACTTTGAATCGATCAACTTGTTCAAAATTGCGATGGATACATTCACAGGAAAATTTCAGTCGATTGTTGTGGTCTAGACGGTTTTCCATCTTAAAATCAAATACAATAAAGCGTTTTTTTTTCAAAAAAGTCTTTTTTGCATTTATTTCTTATCTTACAAAACTATTAGCTCATGATGGCAATAATATTATGTATCATGTATGAGACGCAATAACACAAAATGATGAATATGAATAATTAGTATGATAAAAATAGAAAACGTAGGATGTATAGTATATCTAAAATCAATGATAAATCAAGCGAGACATGAAGTCACAATAGAACTGAGAGAGAAAGAATTGTATGAGAATACTTTATGAAGAGTTCTTAGAAAGAATTTTGAGTAACCGACTTGGATTGTGGTGAGCGTCGAAATTTAAATGACCGGAAGAACTTGAATTATGATACAATAGTAATGGATTTGATTTAAAGTAAATATTGAGATCTAGTTTCATCTTCATTTCGTATTTTTTATTTCAAGTCTTCGTTTCTTGAGCGATAAATAAATAATTTATCCGGCACTATTTTGACTAGCAATTGTTTATGTGTTTTTTAAGTTATGATAATTCGATATTAGAAATTTGAAATTGTATTTTGTGTCATTCTTCCTTTACCTTTGTTAAATCATTCCTTCTGAATTTTGGAAATAGTAAGTACCTGTTGGGCACCAGACTCTTCGATGTTAAGGAAGTTTTTTTAGGTAGAAAAAAAGATTTAAAACTAAAGGAAATAATAACAGAAATACCAAAAACCAGAAACTCTGAGGACAAAACAAAAAAACTGATGTATAAGTTAAAACATTTCAATAACCATAGCTTATGATTTGGTTAGTACAGTAATAATGAATCAGAGATTGTTGAGTTGGTACAACGCTGTTCCGGATGGAAATTTGTAAAATTAAGTACAAAAATTTTTACTGCCTTTATTATATTAAAAAGAAATATAGAGATATAACCCTACGTTTGTTTTAACGCATCAGTTTTGTGTTTTTGTAATTTGGGGAAGATTTGTTGATTTGAATGACTGAATAAATCTCTAATAAAATCAATTTTGAGTTCTTTCTATTTTAAAAAAATGTTGTGATATGAGATTTATATCGCATTTTGAAATTGAAAAAACGTAAAGATCGTTTCGAATTCTGAAATGGATTTTCGGGAGATTGTTAAGGAATCATTAAGTGAATTTTTCATTTCTGACATTGAATATATTCAAAATCAACGAAAACAATCGAATTTACTGCCCCTCGAAATTGTTCTATTAAAGCATCCTCTCGCAGTTGATTTTCTATCAAAAATATTTGATAGTTCTCTCATAATCGAAAATGAAAATCAATTCAATCAAGTTCAACCGATTAATTTGATCAGAAATTTGATGTGACATTGGACAATGTTCTTGAAGAGATTTTTCATACGATCTACTTGGTGTATCGTGGAAAGACCCACAGACTGGATTTGGCATTGGTGGATTTGAATCGATTGAAGGTTATGGTGTTCCTGGCGAGGTATTCGGACTGTCGGGGGATGTACCAGTGGTTGATAAGTCGACTGGTAAGTTATATTAACCGAATTCTAATTGACATCCATTGAACAATTAATAAATGTTGATTTAGTCAACTCTTCAGTGGCAAATGTGGTAGTTATTTTGCGATATGAAAAAGCATGTTGAATCATTCAAAAGTCAATATTAGCCCTGAAGGGGGTGCACCTCTTTGGGCCCGAATCCAACCACTCTCCCCTCTGGTGATCATCTCATATAAACGCAAATTCACTTACCTGCAAATCTTTTATTGGCCTTAGCGGACACCATCAGACAATTTATCTATCAGATATCTACTTCAGCCAATTGCAAGATATGATGTGGAAACTCAAAGAATGACAGCCACATTTGGTAAACAGGTTGACTCCTATCTAGCTCCACGACAATGCAAAACTACATGCTACATTTAAGACAGTGACAAAACTACAAGAACATGAGTTGAAACTTTTGCATCATCCTCCATACTCATCAGACTTAGCTCAAACTGACTATCATTTTTTTCTCAATTTGAACCATTGTTTGATAGGAAAATAAATCGATTTCGAGAAATGGCTTTCATGAATCTATAGATTCTTGCACAAAAATTTTTTTATGAAAGTGTCCTCAACAAGCTGCCGATGAAATGACATACGTATATCGATAATATGGGTACTTTGTATTTGTATCGGTAAATTATCAATAAACTATGAATTTAGTTCTACAAATTTCATACTTCACGACCTAACACAATTTAACAATTTTATTCTACCTTGCAGGACAATATTGTAACTTTTCGAAATTATAATTTTCATCATTATATCAATCAAATAGTAGAATTCAAAACCTTTATAACCTTTATAAGTATGATTCTCCCTGGAATGATAGGACTTTAAGTAATATTATTTCGGACCCGATATTGTTATTGTGAGGAATATTTTTTAATAGTGTTTATTGTGTTTTGTTTGTTATGTTGTTTTCGGATTGTGTTCTCCCACCCAGATGGAAGATTGATATTTTAAATATTTTAAAACGTCTGATTGTTTAATCAATTACTACATTTAAACAACCAATTTTAAAATTAAATTAATATTTCATAAATAATATTTTAATAATAATTTTCTTAAAATAAATAAAAATTATTTTTAATTTAAAGTATAAATTATTTTTGTAATAATGAAATTGTAATTTAAATTTGTTTGAATAAGAAGACGTTAAAGAATATTATTAAAAAAATATCAATCAAGAACGATGACGAGCTACGCAAGTTTTCCGGAGAATTGTTCTAGTGACAATTCAAATTGTGATGCAAATGAATGTGGTGAAAACTAAATTAATGTTCTTAATAGTTATGATAAATAATGTATAACTAATGTGCCTTAATGTAAAATTAATTAATATAAATTATTAAATATGAATTACTTAACCAATTACCATAATTAATCTGCTTTTAAAGGGGTGTTTCAAGAATTATAAAAACTTGTATGTATTGGATATTCTAATTAGTTATTAATTATTGTGAAGATTGTTCTGAATTGTTTGTTGTTTTAAATTTTGCATGTTGTATGTTGATTCGAATTGCCTGTTCTACTCAGATGGCTAATTAGTATTTTCTTTCATTCCTATTATTTGAAAATAATTTAATTTAATTTTAAAGTACAAATATTTAAAATATGTTTCAAATGTAATATTTAAATTTTTAATTTAATTTAAAAATTTAATATATTAATCTATTGGTACTTCTTTTTTAAATGTTTAAATTTGATTTTAACAAATGAGAGTTTTGATAATTATTTTATATTAAAAATATTTTTTATCTGTTTTCAAAAAACTAGGATGAAACACAGAAAAAAATATTAATCAAGAAAGACGTCGTATAGCGAAAGTGATTTGAAGAATTGTTGTAACGATAATTTTACTTGTAATAATAATAAATGTTCAAGAAATCATATTGATGTTGTTAATAATTATCATTATTGCTATTTTAAAATGTCAATATACGTGCACGACCGAAAATGTTATATATTTATATTCGTCATTCCACTACAATTACTAACATTACTTTATATTCCAATTTTTAATTTTTTTGATATATAAATAATTTTCTAATTATGTTATTTATAAATTCTTTGAAATTATACTCATTATTTTCATAATTTTATGTCTCAAGTATGAAGAAAAATAATGAAAATGAAAATATGACAAAAAATTGCATGTGGCTGTCTGTTTATTTATTTAAAAAAGATGTATTAAATATTAATGTAGTAGTATAAATTAGTTTTAAAAAATTAAAAAAAAATAATTTCTAAATTATAAAAAACCATTGAAAAAAATGTCATTTTTTGAAATTATTTTTCGAATTAAAATTTTTCATTCATATCTCAGATAATTTTTAATTAATTTTTTATTATTAAATTTTAATATCAAAGATAAATGATTATCTTAACAAGAATATGTGACATCATTTAAACACTTCCTGTAGATTAATAAAAAATTTGTTTGGGCGTTAATTTTAGGACTCGAGGATTTTATATTTTTCGGCTCTAATGTTACAGGATCATAAATTAGTGATGTGCTCACAGAATAAAATAAAGCACCAAAAACGATTGTAATATATAATTAACCTTTAAATAATTCTTGATTTATAAATTTGTAATAATTGTCGTTATTTAATCGAATAAATAAACAGAAATTAAGAAGATTAATGCGTATAATTTATTGTTGTAAATAATTGTTTTAATATGTCGTAAATATTTTAACCAAAATTCAATCATGTTCACCGTGTGATGAATACATTGACGGTTATCAAAATATTGTATAAGGGTCAACTGATTTTATGTTGGACGATGTTTCGCTCGTGCATTTTGCAAAGAAACCGAAGTCGAAATTTGAGTCGGCTGGTGTAGTTTGCAAAGATGAACCAAAATGATTTCGCCGCCCCGCACAGTAAAATGGCTGGGAGTGGAGCCGACTCGACCTGTTCCCCAGACTATTTTTGGGTTCTGACATTTAAAACAACTTTTCTCTTTACAATGTTTACAATGCCAAACATTATTAATACAGACATGGAAATATGATGATTGAATAATAAATATTGTGGTTAAATATTATTAGTATCAGGATTATTTAAGTAAATGATCATGGGCTGTTCAAATTAATATACAGTGTCAGGTCGATGTATTCACCCTTCTGATATTAAATTTTTAAAAATATTTCATATACGAAATTTTGTTGCTTATATAGAAATAAAGAATCGAAAAAAATGGAATTGCATTTAAATGGTGTTATTACATAAAATGTAAAAGTTAATTAGTTGCAAGTTTACCAATTAAAAATTAGGAAATAAAAAGTTTAATTTAATCTTAAATTATTAATTTCGGTTCTCGCCATCATTGAAAAATTAATCGGGCACAAAAATTGATCAATAAAAATATTGATAAAACGAAGTCCGGATGAAAATCTTTTAATAACAACACTCATCCATTTAAAAATATATTTCAGGACAATATATTTCGACGGATCTACCGTCATCTTCAGGTCACTAATTAATAATCAATTCACCTGTATATAAATACAGAAATGATGATTACGTAATCGATTGCGTGAAATCATGCTAATCAAAAATTCTCAATAAGCTGGTTGAGACTGCCGATTGAACATTGATTTTTGGGCAACGTGTTCAATCTGCAGTCTCAACCAGCTTATTGAGAATTTTTGATTAGCGTGATTTCATGCAATCGATTACATAATCATCATTTTCTATTTATATACAGGTGCATTGATTATTAATCAGTGACCTGAAGATGACGGTAGATCCGTCGAAATATAATGTCTTGAAATATATTTTTTAATGGATGAGTGTTGTTATTAAAATAAAAAGATTAATCAAATTTTATATAGAAAATAAACAATTTGAAAAAATTAATTTGTTTGAATTATCGAATTTGAGCGTGCTATTTAAATAATATGGTTTCATGGAATTTTGTATCTATTTTCAATAAATATTTTTCTCAAATGTATTTTCGAATTATATTAATCTGATTTTCAAGTTTTAAAATTAATTAATCAAATGATGTGTGAGAACGACTAAGTCAGTAAATTATCCGTTGCAGTTCCGTCAGTAGTTTTCGATCCTCCGAGCAGGTCCTACCACATTAATGATGATCACTCGTTTCAACTTAATTTAAATTCTAAATTTAAATATAAGATATTTCAAAATTTTAATTATAATAATCAGATTATTAAATTTGTTAAAGTATACATTAAAATTTTTAAAAACCGATTAAATAAAGGTTTGTACAATAATAATTATTGAAGCAATTTGTAAGTTAAATGTTATATCCAATAATGAACCCGATCAATCGAAAGGTTATAAAATGAAAATCCTTCAATTAATTTCTCTTACGTAAAATTTTGATGGGAATATATTTTAACATTAAACTTTTAAATATGTTAAAAATAATCATGAAACAATAATTTTAATTTAATTGTTTAAAAATCTTAGTTCGAATAATTCTTTTAAAACGAGTCATTCCAGAATATTATCAATTTAGTTTGATGTCAACTGAGGAGTTTTCTTAAAGCCAATTCGAATTGTGATAATAACTAAAATATAACAAACCAAATTAGTAAAGTAAATTTCTAAGTCATTTTTTTTATAAAATACAGTGGTAATATTTAAAATTAAATTGATGAATAATTAAAGGTTTTGGGTATAAATAATAATACAAAAATATTTTAAAAAATAAACATTTTTCAATATTATAATTTATATTATTATTAATATTTTTAATAATATTATTAATATTTTCAATAATATAAAGTACAATAGTGTTAATTATTTATATTTTATAATTAGATTGACAGAAATATAAAACATTCGCGGTTTAATTTTTAATTTTTAAATTTATTATTCATATAGTCGAATTTAATCAAGTATTTTTATGCTCCAAATCGTTAATTTTTTTAAATATATTTTCCAAAAAATATCCGATTTAATCAAAACAATTTCTCATTATTTTGGAGAGAAATTATTTATTCTTAGTTTGTATTATAAATCAAGATTTTAAATTATTATGCTTTTATTTTCAATCTTTGTTATTTTATTTGGTATTAATTAAGAAAAGATTTAATTAAAATTAAATAACTTGAATCAGTTAATTACACAAATGAGGAATCATAAAATTAGTCTCAGTAAAGTATAAAACTCAATTTATGGAACATACCACTGGTACCAAAGCCTTACGTGCACATAACCCGAGGGTACCCTTAACCGTAGTAGGTATTTTATATCATCGATAAAATGTCAAAATCAGAACCGAATTTTAGTGGAACGTTTATTTGATGTGCAATTTTAAGGAGGTGAATGTATTTTTTGGTGGCCAAAAATGAAACAAATTAAATTTAATAAAACGAAAAATGATTTTTCACCAATAAATTCGTTTATTTTTATTCAAAATATCCTCAAAGCTTTGTCACTGACATTTGTGAGGTGTGAGGTCACGTTTTCTCAAGTAAAGAGGGTTGAAACATAATTTTAAATATTCTTAGACAGCGCTTAAAGAACAACATGTACACAAACAAACAGATAGATTTCAGCATTAAGGTTACATTGGACAAATTATGTATACAAACATAGGTTAGGAAACAATTAAATAACGAAAGAATTGAAGAGCACAAACAAATAATCAAAATACTATATTCTGAAGGATATAAAGCATTAAAGAAAAGTAATTGCAAGAACAAAAGTAGTGTCAAAGTGGTTTCAATAACATCCAAATTTCAAAGCTTCTTCTCGAATAAATCTAAAACAATTTGTTGATTGTAAGATAATCTGCTTTATAAATTTGATTGTCACGGTGTAAAAACTCGTACATTGAGAGACAAATCATCATCTAAAAACTCTCATTAGTGGGCATTCACAATTGAGTAGATCGATCAACGTTCTTGAGCATTGGTTACATTAGAAAAATACAATATCTTCTATTTCAAAGGATGTGTTTTCTGTTTAACAGAATGGATTAGATTCATAATGTGAACGGCAGTTTTGTGAATCATTATTAATACAATACAACCCATTAATAAACATTTAATATGAACAAAGTAAAACCGATCACTAAAAAAACCTTAAAAGCTTTTATGAAAATTTATAAACATTTTACCATTACTATCCAATAATATCTTCACTAATAAAAATAATTAAAAATCATTCCTTTAAAACTAACAAATATTAAATTATAATTGCTGATAATGGCGTATGAAACTTCAAAACATGTTCAATAATCAATTTCTTTAAAAACCTTTAACAAAAATATTTATTAAATATATATATATATATATATATATATTTAAATTTTAAACTAGGGTTTACTTTAATAATTATGGTAATATGATATTGTCGATTATTATCTCGAGTAAAGCAGAAACGACTTCCTTTTATTAATTGAATAATTTTGGAGTTATTATTATTATTTCATTTATTCTAAGTAAATAGACTGTCAATCTTTAATTTTGTATTTCTAATTTCTAAATTTCGATCATTTTGTACTCCATTTTGACCTTGTAATTATCCAGAATTTTAGTTCTTAACGTTACCGGAAATATGTTGTAGGGGAAAATGTTCCTCCATTGATGGTACAGGGGTCACTAGAAGGATTCTGAGAAATGAATTTTTACTATAAAAAGAAGTGATGGTTATCTTTGTAACTTCCTAAAGGTCTTCTTTGGTTGCAGTAACGGTACATTCCAATGAACTTTTAAACAGAACCAAAGCAACGTTAATTTAAAAATAATTTAAAATTACTTTTTTAATCTTAAACGACAAAACATTAATGAAAGAAAGAATAAATTCTTTTAAAATTAAAAAAAAATTATATAAACATCGAATGTTTTTGAGATTTTAAATTACGTATTAATTCGATTTACGTATTAATTTGTATTTAGATCTGTCGTATTTTATATGTTATAAATTTTATGGTAATTTGATTTAATAATAGTTTCAGTCTTAGTTTATGTTGGAAATTTCCGTCAGAGAGTTAATATTGTTTTATGAATAGTTTTCCGTCAATTGTTCAATGTAAAGATGACATTTTAAATGAATAATTAATAAGGAATTGGATTTGTAAAAATGCAACAACCTGTCGGAGGATGTTCGAAGCATTTTTATAATCTTCAGAGAAATGGGAAATAAAAATATAAATAAAATTATAGTCAGACCAAATCGTATTTCTCTATAATAACAATAGAAAAATTAGGATGTCGAGTGGGAAAATATTACTATTATTGCAAAACCCATTATATTATTTAAAGCCCGTTTAAGTCTTGTTGAATGAACTTTTTAAATAAAATTTCTTTTTATTTTACAAGAGAATTGAAATAACACTTTTAGATACAAAAACTTTGTAAATCGATATTTATCTGTTTTGCTTTTATTTGAGATGTTAAGTAAAAGAAGTTATATCTTGCTATTTTTCTATTTATAATTTCTTTAACTCAAATTTGATAGAAATTTGATATTCCAAAATATTGCCTGTGATTACGTATATAATTAATTATATAATTAACGGTCAAGTAAATAGTTTGTCAGAAAACAAAATATCAATCATTTTGAAGTGACCATGATCGCATTCTCTCTTTCAAGAAGTATAAACAATTCTCATACTCTCGTTTTATGTTCGTAGATCACACAAATACTCAAAGTAACACTTTTTTAAAATAAATCCATGTTTACTTACAATGTATCTCTGTTTTCAGCCACTTGTTAAGGAAGAAATCAGCTGCCATTCAGATTATATTTAATGATTCTTATTTAGCGTCTAAACGTTCTCTTTCTTAAAATTCATATCAAACGCGAGGAGTCTTAATAAAAGGTCACCATACATTTACTACCTACATTAAGCCAGTGGCTTCATTAACAACCTTTGAGTTTGAACTTATGAAATAAATACAGATCTCAGGAAATTAGCTAAGGCAATTTCGAGAAGAATTTTTCACAGATTCAAAAAGTAGACTTATCATAAGATGAATTAAGGATAAGACAACAGTAGATTCATTTATTCAGAATGTACAAAGACGTAATTCAAGATGAAGACCATTGTTGACATCTTTGCGAAATGAAAGATTGTGTTTCTTCGCCAAGTATATCATGAAATAAAAAATCTTAAGTCAATTATATTCAGAACCCACGTTTGAAAAGAGAAATACATACTCACATTAGGACAGGATCTAAATTCAAAAAATAACTGTGTTTTTTGTGTTAATTTGAAGAATCCTACGTAGAAAAGAAGTTATAAAAACGACTTATCGAAAGAGATGATACACATTATGAATGTACATCAAGTAAACTTCCAAGCGTGAAAGTCTGATGCTACTGACCAGTGCAAGGAAGCTTTAAGTGGGGCCCGTTACCTGCAAATGCAAATTATATTTCAAGACTTTACCGTTGAAGATTTGTTTTCCAAAAAAATCGAGCGTTCGACATTGTCGTCGTGATGTAGGGAAACATTTATATTCTTTTAGAATATTTAGTAACTAGTAAAAATTAATCCAATTTAATAAATCTTAGATGAGAATGATGAGCATCTTTCAGAACTTAAACATTAAATTATAGTACTTCCTTCAACAAATTGTTATACTTGTCATCACTGGTTCTATGTTATGTTTTCATCTTACAAACTCTTTTTTTTCTAAATATTTTTATATTATTTTTATTATTAAGTACATTGTAAATTTCTTCTTTAAATGGTATACGCTCGATGTTGTAGGAACATCCTTCCGAATCGAATCCAAATCTCCCATATCTATAAAATTGTATTTGATTGAAGTCAATAAAACGAAGTCACTTCTAAAAATTTTATTTATTTAAATTTTTCGCTCCCCCCACAGTATTTGAAAAAAGAAACATTTTTTTTGTAAATTGTTGTCGATTCTAAACACGAAAAAAATTATTATATTAATATTGAATTTTAATTTCATTTTGTGAATTTTCATAAGACAAAAATTCTTTTCGCTTATTTTAACACTTTAATAAATAATTTCAAACGAACTTTAATTTTCAAATGTAGAATAATTAATATTTTAAATAATCTGTATCTTCAAAATTTATCCTTCCAAATTTTGACAATATCGATTAAATGCCACAATGCTCATACTTTTAATTTCTTAATTTTAATAATAATTTTAAATAATTTATTAAATCAGTCTTAATATTAAACGTATACGATTTTATAAATAGAAAAATCGAGGACAACAAGGTTTATCAGACCGACATAAAGTGCAAGTCCATTTGTATTTTCACATTCTTCATATTTTGGTTACTTGACAATAATATTTCACAAACAAACAAATTAAATATAAAATAAATTATTTATTAAATAAATCTAAATTAATATTTTAAAAAATCTTCGTCCAACGAATTTTGTTTTTTCTTAAAAATAATTTCAATAAAACACTATTTATTTAGAATTAATAAAATAATTAAATTATATAAATATAAATAAAAAAATATAACGGTTGCCAGTTAAATATTTTCTATTATTAGATCAGTGGATTAGGAAATGTTTTTTTACCAAAGCCTGTCAAATAATGGATAAACAATTCAATAATCTCTCCTTCTTTTCTCTTAACCTGTTTCGCTTTCTATTTACTATTTTTTATGATTTTGGTCAACAAAAGTTTGGGGAATCGAGGGCGACACATTATAAGTCTAAAACCGCCCAAACCGCTATGTCCAGCGAGTCTGTCTGTCCGTCCCAGTCATCCCGCTGGCCGCAATCGCTTGCTTCACTGAATGTCAACTTATGCGGGCAATCAAAAGATTAATCAAAAAATCATTTTGATCAAATAAATAATCAACTGCAATGTTGCATTGATTATAAAATTAATTATAATTAATATTTATTGAATTTAATTACGTTAAAAATTAGTTTGAATTTACCAACCGATTAATAATTCATTTATTTCTGGTTTCTGTATGAAATTGTCTCAATTTTTCATTTTTAGGGACATTTTTTATCAGAAAAAAAGAACTGAAAATATTTTTAATATTTTTTTTTCAGATGGTCAAATGAAGGAAGAAAGTTTTTTTGTTTGAATGATGTGAATAATTTCCTTCAAATTATTCATTAAATATGTTGTTATATATATATTATGTAGTTGGGAAATTAATATAATTTCCATTTTGTTGGCAGAGATATGAAAAAGTAACTGAATGAATTATAATAAAATTATGAATGTAAAATAGAAATTTAATCTGCTTTTTCAATCTTTGAATGACATTTTGGACGGCTTTATTAACCCTTTGAACTCCTAATTTTTTTATTACATATTACTAACCCCTTAATTAATTTACAAAAATGGTGTAAAAAGTAGTCTCAATAAAAAGTTAAACAAAAGTTCATAAAACATATAATGTTTATTACTAGTACTTTACATAGTTTGTGACATCTAAAATGAGAGACTTCCTTACTTGATCAGATTCTATTGCACGTTCTTGTAATATCCAACATAGTAAAATTAAGCAGTGTGAATATTAAATATTTTTAATTAATTATTATTTTGATCATCAAATTAAATCCAATTAAAATCAAATAGTAATGATTTATATTCATTTTAAAAAATTTTATTTGGGAGGTATAAATAACTGATGATCTGGTTAAAATCATAACGCAATATTTTACTTATATATTATGAGGAATGTTTTTAATTGTATATGGATGTGGTGTGTTTATTTGAGTGTGCTGAAATTGGAATTTAGATTATCTGATACAGTTGGAACATTGGTGTTTTATTGTATTTGCGACAACTGATCATTCGAACAGAATTAACATTTTTTTAAATTAATGAAAATTTAATGGTCATGTGAGGGTTAATTTGGAATGCTGTAAATTTGTTGTTTGTATGCTGTTTTGATTTGTGACTCTCCTACTCAGATGGGATTGATATGTTTATTGATTGATTATTTGAATCTAATAATATTAATTTTAAGTACTAACTAATTAAAGTTTGATAATTATGAATTTTAATAATATTTTCAGTAAACGATTTTAACTTATTAAATTTAATATATTTTAAAAATTAATGTTCATTTAAAAAATTACGTTATGCCTTTTTATCAAATAAAATTTAAGAAATTAAAAATTAATATGTAAATCTTTCCAATTCATTGTTTTTTCATATTTTAATATTTAATCAAAAACTGTATCAATCAAAGAAAGATGACCAATGAGAATTGTTGTGAAGAATCTGTTTGTGTTGTAAATAAATGTGTACATTCAAATTGTGATATTGTAAATAGGTCCGATAAACTTTAAATTTAAAAATTAATGTTAGAATAAATTATAAATATAATTAATCTTTTTCGAAAATGTAAAATAACACATTTAACGTAATGATTAAAGAGATTTTAGAGGTTTGAAATAATTATAGAAATAGTTTTTTTTTAATTTAAATGAAATATTTTTTCAAACAAATTAAAATATAAACTACGTAAATTTTTGTAAACTAATTGTATTTAAAAATATTTTAGTGACTTTTTAAATGAAATAAAATAATTTTCAAGTAGAAAACGCAACATTAATTAATTTTATAACGAATATCTACATATTTTAAAATTAAATAATTATTAAATGTTATTGAAAAATGATGAAATTCATTCGAATAATCATTATTAAAAAATCCTAAAATAACGCTCATGACAGTGATGACGAATTGTGAAGGATCTTAGAAAGTCATCTCAGAGATGATTTTAATTATAATAATAATAAATGTTTTAATAATAATTTTGTCAGAGCTCTTAATATATATATTCAAAAAGTTAAAATAAGTGACAGAAAAATATTATATATAATAAAGATAATCCATTCTTAAAACATAAAATTTGTTTATCTAACTAAATGCAATTATTATGAATGTTACATATATTATAACCTCCAAAAAACTACCTACAAAACTACCAAGATATTTTAGTGACTTTTGAAAGGGGACATATACGATGTTTTATTGCTGCATAATCCGGATAGAAGTTTGGATACGAAAAGATAAAATAGGATTTTATTGCTCGAGATTTGATATTTAGAATTGGAATATCCACATTATATGTATTTGAACTTTGCGGATCAGAACAATTATCAGACATGCATATAGCAGTTCATCTAACTAATAATAATTAATATCAATTCATGATAATATTGATTTTAGATTTTTTAATTAATAATATTATTTTTTTTAATTAAATAATTTTTGAAACCGGATTTTATGTCGAGATTTTTAATCGCTTCATGTAAATAATCTCGCCAAAGATTGTTCATTGTACGTTTGCCTTACTTCATATCCTCTTGTTTGATCTTCTTCATGTATCTTTCTGCAAGTTTGTTGATCCTATGCAAATGATTCGATTCATTTCATC
>MQRK01213447.1:28535-39930 GCA_001938485.1 Girardia tigrina | reverse complement strand
TGAACTAAAAGATTGGATTAAACCAGACTCTGGTAATCGCTATGCAGCCATCTGCACAGTCTGCTCCTGCACTTTAACTAACGTTAATAAAACGGCTTTATTAGCACATAAAGTCACACAAAAACACATGAAAAATTTCGAAGTTAAAAGCAAAACTTTGAACATCAATAAGTTATTGATAACGTTTAACTTTAATTAAGTTTAGTTTATATTATTAATGATTATTCTTTTTAGCATTTTTTACGGTTAAATTTTATTTAGTTCATTAAATTTGTAAAAATATGCCATCTAGAGTGTAATTTAGCATGATATTAGCATTTACATAATCTGGGTATATCTGGGTTTTTTTTGAAGGAAAATCTGGGGTTTTTTCAAAAACTTGGGTGGTAACACTGCTCGTGCTATCGAGGAAGTAGTTGTAGTGAACCCCTCGCCGACATATATATTTCTATTATATAATAGTTTTATTTATAGATATATAAATAGATAAATCGATATTAATATTATTTATCGGTATCATTGTGAGTATTGGGAATTTTCTGTACGGATTTCTCATAAACCGATCGGAAATTCATGAAATCAGCGATTGCCATAGAACGAGCGTTCAGTGTCGATATTCACTGTGCGAAGAATCGTTCTATTACTGGTGGATTCTCTGAAATACGAATTTATCGATCCCAAGTTGACAAAGAAAGACAATTATTAACTTATCGTTTTGCCTATTAGTTACGGATTTATTTCGTCAAATTCTTTTTACGCCAACAACCAAATAGAATCAAGCCATGACAATTATCTCGAATTGTCATAGAAAATATCCCTGTCTGGACTGAATTTTATCTCGAATACGTTAATATTCACCTCCGAATTCGTGTACGTTTGTTTGCGTGTTTTTGCTAATTGTTAAAATTAGATTCATATTATTATTTATTATTGTTATTTATTTTTTTTTATTTATTGGTTAAAAGTGATACTAACGGAAGAATCAATACTCCATTAGAACCACTTTTACAATAGTTATACTATTTGTACCACTGTGTCGCTATTCCCTATCCTCCCTACAGTCCTGATTTAGCAATGTCTACTTATCATCTCCTTAACCATCATAAGCGAGTTCTCAGAAGCCAAGGCTTTGCTCAAAAAAGATTTGAAAGATACAATCTAAAAAATGTTTGTCAATGTAATGTTTCGCTAAAAACATTTTGAATCTTGTTATGCACTTGAAAAAAATGTCTTAGAGAAAATATGATTTTATTTGAGAAATAAACTTTCTCTGTTTTGGAAAATAAATTTTATTTGAAACAACAAATTATGTTTTCACTCACTTCTTTTTTGGCGCAAGAAATATTTTTGAAACTGTTAAATAAGTAATTTCTACGGTCATTTGCGGTCAAACCTGAATATTCTGTCGGTATAATCTAGTTGAGTGTCAGTGACAGTTTAGTTGATTGAGGGATGTCTTTAAGTTTATCATTTTGTTGTATGCATTATTCAGAACTGCACTGACAATATTGTTTTATTACAGATTAAAGAACACATAAAACTATTAAGTTATTTTTGTGCAAAATATCTATCGAAAATGTAAATAACAAAGTATGCTAGTTCACATTATATTGAGGCGCTTCAACTACAAATAAGTAAATCTCTTAACTAACTCTAGACACGGAATTATTGTTCTCGACAGCAACAAGAATTCTTCCACATTTGCCCCACATATAAAAGTCGCAGTCTCGCCATTCTTGCTTCGATGTCAATCGTTCCCCCTGAAACGCAATTCTTCATCAATTTAATGAAGATAAAACAACATAGAATATATCATTATTGTATATTAATATTGGTAATTAATTCCGAACAGGAAATTAACGATGTCCCATCGACAGATTGATCAATTTATAATAATTGATTCTCGTTGATTGATTAAATTGGATAAAATAATTTAATTATTACGATGAGTAAATTAGGAAAATGATGAAATACGAATGAATATCTACTGACACTAAATATTACTTCTATTAAATTGTTATAAAGTAGAAATAAAGCTTGCCCATGATGCATGGGTAGGAGAACTTTGGTTTCGGGATTCCCGGCCATGTCTTCTATCATTTTATCAGAATCTTTTACGATTGCTTTTTAAACTTTTTTAAGTTGTATTTAGTTAACCCTTTATAAATTTTGTTTTCAAATTTTCGATTTCGAATTCAATGCAAAAACGAAAAGTCAATTCACTTTTTACAAATTTTATTATTTCAATTACAAATTATTACAATTGATGCAGTAAAACAGTACTGCAATTTTTTCAATATATATATATATATATATATATATATATATATATTTAAGAGAAAAATTTAGAATTTATTCAATATTCAATTAATTTCTCTATTGATTTATCGTTCTGTGTTTCTATCATTTTTAGTGCCTCTTTACCTCGATCTTCATCCGTAATCTTTTCTCCAAATTTCGCCTCGATTTCACATATATTGGTTTTACTATTTTCTTGATTTTGTTCTTTCCATTGTAGTTCTATCCGGAACTATTCCATCAATGGTATGCCTCCTATTATGTCTGGTTTTAAACTTTTCACTATTACAAATCTTGTTTTCTCCACTTTTTTTTCCAATTTTCACTACCGTCTCCATTTCTCCTCTAACATCCATTTGTAACCCATTTGCTGCCGTCAATTTTTGATTTGTTCGTTCCACTTTTATGTTATTTATTTTCTTAACCAGTTCTTCGTTTATCACGTTTAATGCAGCTCCCGTATCTAATAAGCATTCAATCTCGATGTTCTCAATCGTAACATTTATGCTTGGCCGTCCCTGTAGTTTGTTATACATAATCGGTACATTTTCCTCATTATTAATTATTAAGAGTTCTCCCGATTTATCCGATATCTTTTTAATAAACTTAATCACTTTATGATCTATTTCTGGTTCCTGGTCGTTCATACTTTGTGACTTATTTTTATCACTTTTATTAAAACGACTACTATTATTTAATTTACTACTAATATTATTTATATTACTGATATTATTACTATTATATATATAATTTATATGGTTTGGTTTGTGTAATGAAAGACTTACTGTAGTGCCAACATCGGTTCCTCGTCGTCTTGGCATTGCTCGTTTTTTTCAGATTCTCTGCACTCTTCTTCTTTCATCATTGCTATCTGTCGTCCTCTTTGAAAACCTCTCAGGTATTCCTCCGACTTCCAGTTTCTCCCGTCTCTTTCCTGACTCTGTGGTGGCTGTCAATTGTCCCTCTGTGTTCTCCCATGATATTCTTTTCTCTCTTGATACTCGTTCCTTCTGTGATGACGTCGGTTCAGATTCGTGTAACACACATCCGCCTTATGTCCTGGATCGTTACACCTGTTACATATTATCGTCTTACATTCTCGGCGCACATGGTCCGTTTCTCCACATGCGTAGCACGTGATCCTCTTTTCTCGCTTACATTCAATGCTTCTATGGCCTATTTCTTTGCAGTTCCAGCATGTATTGTTGTTACGCAAAGGAGGTCGTCTCTCCGATGTTTCCGTTTTCCTCACCGAGTTCCCGGCTGTTTTTCCTCTTTTTATCGCTTCTCTATACGTTGGTCTTACCGCATGAACCGGTTTTTCAGATCTCCGGATTTCATCTACTTTCCTCATCACGTTCTATATTTCCGGTATCTCCTTTATGTTTCTGAGTTTAATCTCCTTTTTCACATCACTGTCCTTTGATCCGTGAATTAGAAGACATCTTTCTATTTCCTCTTTTGTCCATTGGTGTTTTACTAATTTCTCTGCTAATTTATTTACTTTAGCAAAGTACTCCTCGATCGATTCACCGGACCTCTCGAAATGTACAGCCTCTTCTAAGTCAATGTGCTTTTCTTAAGGAAAGCTTCACGAAGTCGGGCTTCATATCCTTTTATATCCGCAGGAACACTTTCATATATTGGTATTAACTCGTGGGACAATAACCCTATCACCAATATTTCCTGAATATTTTCCTGGACCTTTGCCACTTTGCAATATCGAGCACAAGCCGATATAAATGTTTCGACATTGTCCTGTCTCTGATATTTTTCCGGCTTTAGTCTCCCAATCAAGTGATCCGAGTTGCTAGCTATTTTTTTGTTTTGTTTTCAAATTTTGTATATCGTTCTACAATTCCAACTCTTTTACGAGCTCTCTCAACTCAATTAAACAGATTTATTATATCTTATATCTTATATCTTATTTATAATAATCATTTATATCATTTCCTTATTACTCATTTTCGCGAGATAATAATTTTCGTTATATTCAAATTAAATAAAAAACATATTTTTTGATTAAAAAGTCATTTTTAATCATTTTATTTTTTAATTATAACAATAGGTAAGTAATATGATTGAAAATATTTCTAGTACTTCAACGTCGAGTAAATTCTTTTTTTGTTCTTAAATGAGTGTTAAGCAAAAAAAGGAGACAAATATTTGTACATTGTAACAAGAAATTAAAAAATGATTTTTAATATATTTTTCGGAAAGTAAATAATGATTAATAATTAGGAAAATGACAATTTATGACTGGATCTAGTATAATCTTGAAGATAAAAACGGATAATAAATAATAATTAAAAAAATTTATTTTAAATATTTCAATATATATTTCAATATATGTAAAGTGTCAAGAGTTGTTTTTGGATGTTTTAAAAATTAAAAGATCTATTATGAATAATTAGTTTATTTTTTAACTAAAATGTTTATAGTCTTTTTTAAGTTTTAAGTCAATTTTAAGTTTATAGGCATTATATGAATTGTTAATATACATAAAATAACATAGTACAACAAAAAATTGCTTCTTTAAGTACATCAACTTCTTATAGATAATTCAACTGCTCTAAATTCAAATATGTTCATGAAAAAGTTGACTTGGTTTTTGTTTTGAAGATATTGCATATATATTCTTTTGCACTTATTAGTTTTCTTACTTATGTTACTTTAAATATGTTTTATTTGAAATATAATGACATTTACTTGATTTTGAATGTTTCACACATGTGGCAACAATGTAGATAATAGGTTATTGCAAAGGAAATGCAGGTTTCTGAATTTTTTTGGTATTTACCGCAATGTTATATAACTAAAGAATGTATGATGTTGAGTTACAATAACAAAATTACATGGTAATAAAATTCTGGCGTTTTCAGGTCGAGAAACGTTTGAGGAGTCTGTTCCACATGTTCATCTTCAATGAAGCGGAGTACGCGAAGAGAAAATTCCAGTGTCCGGAAAAGATGATAGTTGGATGGGGCAACGTTTGTTCTATATGGTGGGTGGTTCAGAACATCCCAACCTAATTATTTAAGTTTTTGGCGAGTCCGGCGTGAAACACGAGGTCATTTTGAAATCCAACACGAGCCTTATTGATACCCAAAGCATAGTGTAATTGAGTGCAGTAAACTTCTAAGGGGTCGTTGTTTGGGTCAGATCCGCTTTAAGGAAACGGCGTAGCAGTGTTTACCCATGGTTGTTGGGCACCCGGAAGGCTTTACGATGTGTATTGCCGGAGCGGAATCTCATTCAAGGAATCTCAGTCATTGCTACAGCAAATCCTTTTAGACCCTTCCTCTGCGTTAAGACTAAGTTTGAATTTATGGAAAATCAAGTTATGTTTTTCTTCATGCTTTTTTGATATTTTAACTTGTTCTTAAAATCAATAAGTTTGTATAGCTAAAACTATACAATGCAAATAATATATCAAAATGCTCCTAAGAATATATAATATAAAATCCATGAGACAAAATTACATTAATAAAATTATTTACAGTTTTTAAAATAACTGACACAATTTTTGTACCAACCTAATAATTGATTTTCGGCCGTTTATATTTCTAAAAACTGGAGGAGTGAGTGTAAACATTATTCTTTGGTTATTTTATATTTCTTATTTTGCTTTTAGTTTAAAAATAAATTAATTTTAAGGTTTTTATTAATGATACTAAAATTATTTTTCGGTTCTCTACATATCAGTAGCCTAATGAGACAATTTAGTTAGAAGGTTTAATTACCCATTTTGACTTGATACTAAGAAAGCAACCACATTAACCATGCATAAAGTTGAGAAGAAGAAGCTCACTATAATTATTTTTTCAATAATTAAATTATATAAGAAAATTAAATCAGAAAATATTATTAAAAAAAGTCATTAAAAGAATCCGAAATCTAGGAAGAGACATTCACACCTGAAGGAAAAGATAAATAATTAAAAAGCCGTTTATAAGTTATCTGTTTAGATAAGAATGAAACAGAAATGGTAATAAAAAATTGAGGATTTTCAAATATTAAAATAAATTTATATTGCAGGTGATAAAATATGATTTATGAGCTATTTTAGGTTGACAATTTCGCAATTAATGATTTTCAGTTCTAGAATTCAACAAATAAATCAACATATGAAATAATATAATATAAAATCATTAAATAGTATATATATAACCTGTTTTATGGTAAAATCTCTCAAACAGGATTCAATTAATGCGATTTTGTTTTGGATTCCAAACGATTTCACTAAATAATCGGAATTTTCAACATGGAAATTTATTGAGAACGGAAAGGCCTTAAATACAAATAAAATTATTTAAAATATTAACATAATTATCGTTTCAAAGAATTTTTATTATTATTATTATTCAAACTGAAAATAATATTTTTTTGGAATACAAAATATTCTTTATGAACTTTTTTGTTAGTTTAAATAAATATTAGAAAAAAATAATTTCTATTTGTTTAGTCTATTTTATTGAAAACAAGAGGAAAGTTTTGGAATTTTATGATAATTCAGAGGGATTTATGAATGCTAGACAGCAAGTAATGCCTACAACATCTATTCTTTTACTTTTAAGTTGATATTTTTATTGTAAAATATATTTTTTTATTATTATTAATATCACATAAAAATATTTTTATAAGATTAAGAAAAAATATTTGTCGTGTAAGGTGTAAATGGTATGGGTAAATTCAATTAGATCGTCTCTAGAAAGAGAAAGGCAAAAGAGATAAATACATCAAGATTCAAATGTCTCACTTTCAAGATAAAAATAAGAAGAAAGACAGTGTCGAAAAAAAAATAGAAAATGAAAACTTTTTTTAAGATAGGATAAAACAGACTTTGAAAAGAAATGAAAAATATTAGATTTTGAATCTTATTTAATACTAGAAATAGGTCATGTATGACGGAGAGCTGAATTTTCGTCTTTGAAAGTTTCTGTTTTAATTTTTAAATAGTTATTATTATAATTTATTATTTAGTGTTTCAAATTTACTGTGGATTTAACAGTCAGTCGACCAACACGGTTTTCGGACGATTTTCGTCGGCTTCCCGGTGTCTTCGGCAAACACACTGTACCGACAGAACCGTCTTTATGCGGGTTATCAAGAATTACCTCATGAATTCGCTTCGATTCCTTCACCAATACGAATTTTAATCATAGTATGTATTGAACGTTACGGACATACATTCATACATGCATACAGATTTGGGCTTTCAAGATTAGGGCTCGTTTGTAAAATACATAACGCAAAAATTTGGATTTTTAGACCCCCACTTCTCCTTGTCACAAACTGTCACACTTTTATACGATCCCCCCTAGGTGTCACATCACAAATCACAAAAACAAAAAATATACAAACTACAATATTTTATTTATTTCTCATATCATTTTTTTCCAAAATTTGAGCTAAATGCTTTTCAATTGTAAAAATTGACATATTCTCAATTTGAAAGGAACTATAGCGACTTTAAAAGTAATTCATCCTGTAATAAAATTTACATAATTCATATAATTTTAATGTTAAATCAAGTTTTTTGAAAAAATATTTCAATAATAATCATTTTTTGGGATGTAACAAATTCCCCCTTGTCACAAAGTGTCACACTTTCACAGAACCCCCTCCCCCCATATGCGTTATGCATTTTACGAACTAGACCTTATTACATGTGCATTTTTACATTTTTGTGTTTCAAATTTTATCTTTTTAAATGATAAAGCACTCATCCCCTTCAATTTTAACAAGTTTATTTTATTTTTGTTAAATCATTTTCTATTTTTATTTTACAGTGAACATTGAAAGTTTAAATATTTTAAATTTAAATATATCTGAATTCCGGTTAAAAAAAAACTTAAGTGTTTTCAAAATCATTTAAATATTTAACGGAAAAAAATACTTTTACTTTGAAAAATCGACTGTGGTCTTGAATGATGATGAAGGATATTAAATGATCTAGAGCAAAGAATATATAACTCAAAATCAACATTTACAGGAAAATTTCGATCGCTGCTAAAAACATATGCATACTGAATATTCGAAATATAATCTGCCATTTCAAAATTACTACAGAAATTCACACTCTGTGAAATATACATATTATCATATCCTCTTTATGTATTTCCTCCAAAGAAGAAAGTTTAATATTAATTTAAAATTCAATAGTAAATTCATTAAAGTTCAATAAAATCCATTATTTACTAAAAATCAAATCAAAACGGTATCAGGATTGTTAATTGTGTGGAATTCAGACTTGCGACATTGAGATCATTGTCTTGGTCAAAATATAACAAACTAAAAGATTGATAATTTTTCTGATTTAACATAATTACTCGGCACGTTATACAAGTTATCAGAAAAACATCAAGTAAAATAAAAAAAATCAAAAATTCGGATAAATTGATATTAAATAAAAAAATGTAAAGAAATGTGTAAATTTTTGCGTTGTATCAAACGTATACCTTAATTCTAAAGGTTGAAAGGACGAAAGAAGTATCCATAGTCCTAGATTAGTTTTATAATGATATTCACTTAACAATGGTTCAGCACATGATCCGAAATGAAAATCTGAAAAGTCATTTCAAGTTTCTTTTCTGACCCGTTTGCATAGACAAGACCATGTTTACTAAGGATAGTGAAATGTCTCCACGTTGTTGTGGCCACCGTTAACTAAGACTTACTCGCTGATAATGGTAAAGTCTTCTTTGTAAAATTTTATCTACATTTAAGTGATACAAATACATTGAATAACAGATTTCCTACTATATATTAAAATTATATTTTAAATTTAGGTAAAATTTAGCTAAAATACTGAAAAGAATTATTAAACATTTCTTCCAAACTGTTTCATTTAGGCAAATGTTTAATATTAGTTGAATACAAAGATCTTAAATTATTATTTCAATTATCTTTATATAACATATCAAAATGACAAAATCTTCTTTTGTTGAGGTTTTCAAGTTTAAAATATGAGAACCATTGCTAAAGAATGGAATCATTTTATAAAAATAAAAGGAATAGAAATAAGAAATATAATACGAATTTAAGAATGTTACACAAAAATTATAGTTCAAAATTCCTTGAAAATAACATTTTGTGAGAAAGTACATTTTTTAATATTAATAATATTATAAATTTTATTAAATATTAAAAAATAGATTAATTAATGTAAAAGTAAATAAAATTCGAATAATAGCTTTGGGCAAGGTAAACAAGTGAAAAATTTCAATTATTTTAATTAAAAAAATAATTGCAATATAATATTTAATATTTAAATAAAAATTCAGTTGTAGTACAAAAAAATAAATCAATCAAATGTATAAAAATAAATATAAAATGTATTAAAAAAAATTAATATTACTTAATATAATATATTTATTTGTACATTATATTTCTTTAATTCCTTAAATATGAAAATGATAACGATTTTCAAGAAAGAAATATTGGTAAAATATTATTTAAGAATCTCCACCAATCTAAGTTAAAAAGATAAAAAAGAATAATTTATGCGCAAAAAAATCAATAATGAATAATGGTACAAAAAACTATAAAGAAATTGGGAAAGAAAATTAATTACCAATATCGAATTCAAGAACAGCACGTCAAAGGAAGATATAATCAAACTGGGACAATTTGCGAGTAATCAAGTTCAAAAACATTGCGAAAAAATTGAAAGAAATCATTAAAAGAAAATTTTTTCTTCAAAAAAAATTAGAGTTTGAGAAAAAAAGAGACTTGACTTATAAACTCTTAATGATTTGCCTTGCTGTTCAATTGCTCTTTTGATTCACTTCGATTGAATTTCCAATTTCAGAAGTGATTCTCCCTCATTGCGGTTAATTTATTTCCCAATAATTTATTACATATAACCATAGAAATAAATATAATAAATATCACTAAAAAATATAAAAAAAATAATTTTAAAATCGATATGAAAATTGAGAATAAACATTGGATTTTTTTTTGAATTATTTGTTTTTGATACAATCTTTTTTCGAATATTTGTTCAAGATTTCCCATTTCGTTTTTGGGAACTGAGAACGATTCGACGGGAGAATTTCTGTTTGCATCTCGCTAGAATCGCGTGCGAATTCAGAGATGCAGAAAACAAATTTCCAATGAAAAAACACAGATTAATTTTATTTCTGATATTTGGAAAATAAACGGTTTTTCTATGATAATAATTATCATAATTCTTGTTGTGAAGAAAAAATTTAATTATCAAATTTAGGAGTTAATAATTTGTTACTTGAAAAAAATATATATTATGTTATTAAGAACACCAATTTGACTTGTCATATTTTTATTAATACAACAAGTTTGATTGTCATGAAGACAATCTTTGTCAAAGCTTTCCAACAAGTGCATTGATTAATAACTTTAATCTTATTATTTTTAGCAAATGGAAAAAAAATAATTATTAAAATATTTACTCAAAATTTATTGGATAAAAATTAAAATGATTATTAACCCTCTGACCGGGTATCCCGCGATTTACGCGTGCAGCATCCACTGGTATAATTATACGCGATTTGAATGTACTCGCATTTATTTATGTTCTCTCACGTTGCTTTCCAGCTATTTGCCCGTTCAAGCTGTCTTTCTGTAGTAAACAAAACCGATCCTGAGTTGCCGTGCGAACGTGCGTTTAAAAAAATACGTTTTTTAAACCAAATTTGAAAAGAAAAACGCGGTCGGAGGGTTAATTATTTAAAAAAATATTAATTCTATTTATTTATTATAAATTGTAAATAAAATTAATTAACTTAATTAAAATTTTACAATTATTTTAAATTACAAATAAATTTAAACATTGCATATTTTTAGATAATAAGAATTCAAATATTAATCATCCATCTGGGTAGGAGAGATACATTTCCAAATCAACATACACATTCCAACACAAAACATCAAACATTCAAAATATTCTTCACATATGTAAAAATATAAATGTTTATATAACAAGCCGTGGAAAATTATTAACCAGAAAACTACTTTGGTTAATCACCAGCATCCGGGCCCATGAGGATGCGGTCCAAAATTCGAGTTCACAATCATGAATTATGGTCCTTAAGAGGACCGTATTTCTTTCGCCGAT
>MQRK01213447.1:3135-25650 GCA_001938485.1 Girardia tigrina | reverse complement strand
ACAACGCTTCGTCACATACATCAAAACCGGTTCGCGCCATGTTGGAGGAAATGAATTGGGAAGTTTTACCTCATGCGGCTTATTCACCAGACTTGGCTCCTTCAGATTACTATTTGTTTACTTCGATGGGTCACGCACTTGCTCAGCAGCGCTTTGATTCTTACGAAAATGTGCAAAAATGGGTCGATGAATGGTTCATGGAAAAAAAGGAAGACTTTTACTGGCGAGGTATCCACAATTTGAGATATAGATGGGACAAATGTATCATTAGTAATGGAGGATATTTTGAATAAAGCTTTTTTATCGTTCTTTTGTTTTTAACGTATTTCTTTTCAAAATTTAATCCGCATTTCATACTTGTACACCTAATATTAATAATAATTTATTGTTATCAATAATAATTTATTATAATAATTTATTATAATAAGAGAAATAAATTAAATACGATTTATAAATGATGTACTTATTTTTTTCCAAAAAATGTCTTCCAACAACCTCGTCTATGTTTAACAAATAAAAAGAAATAATTCTTTTTTAATAATCTGATTAAGATAAGAATGAAAATAAAGACAAACAAAATTTTCACATGAAATTTCAACTAAAAAACGTATTTCCATCGAAAATGTCAAGAAATGTTCAAAGAAATTAATAAAAAAACATTAATAAAAATATTTTTTCTTTCAAAAATCCAATGCGTTATAAAATTGTACTTATAAAAAAATATATAAAATAATTAGGAAAAATTCTAACCAAAATTTTTATTTACATCATTTTTTTAAAAAAAAACACCCAAAATACATCGCAGTTCAAAACGGACAAAAAATTATTTCTTCAAAATATTAACCGCTGATTTTTTAAAAAAATTATTTTTGAAATTTTAGTTACCAGAATAAAAAATAATATTTATGATTATGGAAACACAATTTTTTTCGTTTTTTAATTAATAAAAACATAAAAGAAAGTTATTTTTATTAATAATTTTTATTTTATTAAAAATCTTTATTTTATAAATTATGTAAAAATTATTTTTATCAGTAAAAAATTTCTTCTTAAAAAAACAGAAATATAAATAATATAAATAATTTATTAAAAATAATATTTTTCGATATTTGTTGATTTACTATTCTACTTTTATTCTGACGCTGGACACTTTGCTAGAAACTGAAAATAATTATTATTCAGATATTATGATAATAAATTCAAGGTGCACAGCATCTTATATATGATTCATCTCAATAATGAAAACCGAATCAAGTGTTAGAGTTTTTATGTCTTACGGAAAGAGAAAAAATTGTAATAGAAAAAGAGAGTGTAATTGGTTTTCATGATACATTTGTGATTTGATGATAAGATCAAGAATGAAAATAGATAGCTGCGCCGAGTGTGGGAACGGTCCCCATCCTAATTAGACATCCCAATATTCCTATCAAATATCTGTGAAGGGGAAATATGATAGAATTGTCATTAATATTAGAGAGGTGAAGATATTCGGTGGGAATACATTTATTATATTACGAATTAGATTTTTATTTACTGTCTCACTACTTCGCTTTAATTCAATGAACAATTTCACTTTCAAAGTTAATTGCAGTGAATTTGTTTTTATTTTCGGGAGAATATTAGCGTTTAAAAATACAATAATATTTAAATAATCCAAATATTCAAATATTATTGTATTTATATTAACGATTAAACTTGTATTGTGACGAAATTATAAGGTTTTTAAAATTTTTTTAATATATTTTTTCTTTTGAAATTTGATTTAATTTGATTTGTTTATAATAAAAATTATATTTTGAATATTTTTTCAAAACATATTCGTTCACTGTTTTTTTTGAGTTAGGACCCTTCCAACTACCTTTTTATACCTTCTTAACGTGTGTAATCCGTCAGCCTTTTAAGTTGTACAAATATTTTATATAATTATTTTCATATAAAAATTAATCATTTAAAAATACTAAAAAAATAAGTGGACTAAATTTATTCTGCGACAATGAATATTTATTAAATGATTAAATTTGTAAAGGTGGTCGGTAAACCTTAACTTCGTTTATAGGACGGTAAACCATCTCTATCATTACGTCTATTAGGACAAAAGTAAAATGCCTTGGAATTGTTGATAAAAATTTGTTAGTGTAATATTTGTATACCATAATAAATGTATAACAATATATTTAAAACTTGGCAAATCAGTTTAACCTCAATTTAACGAAAGATTTGGGAGACAAATGAAAGGGTCATTAGATGGATGTTTTTATTTATATCATGAATTTGCAAAGATTACTTAAAATACAAATTATTGTCATTTTGTATCTATAAAACGTTAAATAAGTCATAAAAGATACTGTCGCTGATATTTAAGAATATCAATGTAGACAGTTAATAATAATTCTATAATCTAAAATACAAAGAATTAATCAATTATCCAATGAAAAACAAGACACACTTACCAAATTAGACATATGATATGCAGTCCTCACACACATGCATACACACATATACGAAATTTCCACGAGATGGTATATCATTTTTGATATTCTGAAATGTCCACATTATTGTTAAATGTCTGTAAAATTATGTGTGTTTGTTGTACGTGTATGTATGTATTTGAGTGTAAGTTATGTATGTTTGGGGGTAGACTTTATTTTTCTATATTATTTGATATTGTTAAGTGTCTATGATATTCTTAATTGTCTAATTTGGTAAGTGTGTCTTGTTTTTCATTGGATAATTGATTAATTCTTTGTATTTTAGATTATAGAATTATTATTAACTGTCTACATTGATATTCTTAAATGTCAGCGACAGTAAATAGATGTAAAAAGAAAAATAAATGTACTTTTTTTCTAAATTAATAATCAAATGAACTAGTTACTTTCCATTAATAAATGTTTCCTTATTAGGTTTTTAAATAAATCGTCAACATTAAATAATTCAAATACATTTTCCCTTTTTCTAGAAATAAAAAACATTTAAATCCCTAAATTTTTTTCTCTGAAACTAGTGATAGTTCCGGATACTTGACATCATATTCGGAAGTTTCCATTCCATCTTCGTCTAATTCTCTAGTGCCTTATAATTTACTCCATCGGTATAAGACACATACTTAATAATTTATCTAGAAATCTATTTATCTGTAGTGACCTAGTCCCTAATATATTTAAATATATATGAAATTAATTATATATACAATAAAAATTAGACAATAAAAAAATCGATCAAAAATAATGTAATCAATGATTAATGTTGTTTGATTGTACCTGAATGGAAGTTACTTGAAATTTTGAATAATTGACGACAATAATAAAGTCATCAAAGTCTTCGCAATATTTTGAACTGATTCATCTCATATTCAACCGACGATTCAGTACTTAATCAATAGTCCGACATATTCCACAAGTTTTAATTAACAAATCTCATACCTAAATATTTTGAAACCTGTTTTCAACCGAATCGAAATCAAACAATTGTTCAACTTTTCAATTTCATAGTTATTAAGCCTTCCCCGACTCAACGGATAACTGAGTATTGCAGAGACTACAGTACCAGTATTGGCGTACAGGGTAGTCAGTCATAGACTCTGTATCGGGTAGAAACCAAAAATAGACAATACAGAGCCTACTGACTTTCTCGCACGGCTTTAGATGCAAAAATGCGAGCTTTCAGTGCACGGGTACGCTTCGGTTACCCAATCAGAAAGGACCAGTCATGATCCCTCGTATAGTGATTCTGTAGAGCTTTGGCTGTGTAAACATGTTGTGTTCAATGAGTAAAGGGACACCAAAATATCCCCACATCATTTGTATTACTTAACCGTAAGTCGAGAACCACCCTTGGAATCACTATTGGGTCCGTCTCCGCGGTATCGTCGAGGGGCACTGACACATCATGCATCGCGGTCGCGTCCGAAGATTTTGTGCATCCTAAATCTGCTTTATTTTGTGAAACACTAGTACACTGGTACTGCCTTGGGTTCGGTGATCGATCAATAAATGTCTCATTAACCATCTATCCGTTTTATATGTATTGTGACAATTTTCCATTGGACATCGGAAAGGTTTTTCACCAAACTGACGCTGCGGCGTCTTGACCGTATGCACGTTTTTGATGTGTCTTCTTACTTCCTTCTGTTCCGCAAAAGCTTTGAAATAAGGAGGATATGTGCACTGCACTCTTTTGATACGCGGTTTTGGCATTTTTGGGTACTCCTTTCTTTGTTCAATCACTGCTATCAGTTTTTCAGACACAGTTTCTTTAATTAGGTGTTTGAATTTCTCGTCAGTGTCGAGAATTCCTCTCTCATTCAAGCATTCCTGGTATTCGACCAGATCTTCTTGGCCACCAAATAACCAGAGCATATCGCGGACGATACTCTTTCATCAACTGCTTTTTACGGCATCTGACTTCTATTTCCTTATTTTTTTTTGATTTTTTGTAGTTGTAATAAAATTTTGAACGAAACGAAATTCGCATTTTGTCACAATTTTGAATATTTTGAAGTCCAATTCGAACACGAAGTTTGATTGACGTTGTTAAAATAAATTTTTAAAAACGAATTATTTTACTTTTTAAATCTGAAATTTTTGTTTAATGTACAATATGAATTTTAAAAACGAAATCTCAAAAATAGGCACCACATGAACTGCATAAATATCTGCTGTAAGTGGTCAGTCTCTAGGGCAACTTGGAAACTACACCAAACATAGCTTTTTATTTTGATGCATCTATTGAGTCGCCTTTCCGACTTTTAATACGTTATACAAATGGAAGTGAGCTAAATAGACTTTTTCTTATTTCTTAGATCAACAGGAAAAGGATTTCCATAAATTTCAAATATTGATGAAGAATATGATATACTTAAATAGGATGCCACATACTATCGATCTTTTTTCTTATTATCCATCACTAAAAAATAAACGTTCTGTTATTTATTTTTGAAAAACTATCAACTTACAATTTTTTTTAAAAATTTTATAAACAAACAATATATCTTTAATAATAAATGTCTCCCATTCACCAATTTGTGCTCGAATAAGTTTATAAATGTAATGAATGTAACACCACAAACTTGGGAGAGACTTGGTAAACATAATTTACATTTTAAAAAGAAAACAATTCTAAAATTCTAGCCAAAAACATATAAGCATTAAAACTAACCCTAGTTTTTACCACGTTTTAATTATTAGGGTGAACCAAAAGTCTTTTCACATTTTTTATTAAAAATTTAAACATAATTTTACAACAAATAAAAAACATTTAAGTTTCAAAGTAAAGGCCATTTGAATCTATAGCTTTAACCCATCTATGGGCAAGTTGTGCGATCCCGCTGCGGTACCAATCCTTGTTCTTAGAAGCGAAGAACTGGTGACACCCGTTTTCGACCTTGGCCGGATTATTGAAGCTGCGACCACGAAGAAAGTGTGCCATAGAGCGGAAAAGGTGATAGTCGGATGGCGCAAGATCCGGACTATACGCTGGATGTGGAAGAAGTTCAAAGGCGTCGAGATTTTTGATTTTTTCCTTTGTTTGTTTGGCGGTGTGCGGTTTTACATTGTCCTATTGTAGAAGAACTCGCTTTCGATTGATCAAAGCAGGGTATTTCTCGCCAAGTACCGCATACATTCGATCAAGTTGGGCGCAGTAAAGGTCAGCATCGATGGTACGACCATTTGGAACCAACTCGAAGTGAATCACGCCTTCGAAATTCCACCAAACACACAAAAGTGCCTTCCTTGAGAAACGATCTCCTTTTGCTACCGGTTTCGCCATTTGTCCGGGGTCCAACCATTGATTTTGTTGATCTGGATTAATGAAGTAAACCCACTTTTCATCGCAAGTTACAATTCGACAGATCAAACGGCCATCGCGTGGATTTTCAAGCAATTTTTGACACGCTTTTCGAAACGCTTTTCGGCTTGAATTTGTGTCAATTCATGAGGCACTTCTCGACATCGTCTATTGACCTTGCCAAGAGCGTGAAGCTGTCGTACAACGGATGCTTGAGGAATATAGAGTTCGGCCGACAATCTGCAAGTACCTACGGCGAGTATTGACGCATTTATCTCGACAGCTCCCCGAATTGCTCCGGATAAGCCCTGTTTCCAGTAATGACGTAAAAGAACATGAATTTCAATATTTTCCATGATTTTTCTAAAAGACCATAAAAATTATATTAACGACTAAGTAGATGTTTTAATATATATTGTGATAGAGCAGTTCAAGAGCTTTAAAAACGTATAACACAGGCATATAAAATATTTTTATTTGGTAATAAGAAACAATTGAACAAAAAGACGTAGAAAATACGAAAAGACTATTGGTTCACTCTAATGTTTTGCTTTCTTTTTTGTTTGTTTGTGCGTTAAATATTTTATAAACCAATGAAACTACTTTTTATTTTTAAGTAGATAGTTCTTTTTAATAAATTTTACATTATTTAATTATAATATAAGTGTTTTTTACATTTAGTATTTTTGAAAAAAATATTGTGGAAAAAAATAATTTTGTAAAATTTTACTGATTTTAATGAAATAAAATATTTTACAAAAGTGAAAATAAAAATTGAAAGAGAGTAGTTAAAAGAAAGAATTTCTAGTTTAGGAGAAAACAGAAAAATAATAAAATTATCAGTAAACGATCAAAACGTGTTAATATAAAACTATTTTTATACATGTGATTTTTTTGCACTCAGTAATCCACCTAATTTATTTACTTTATAAACTAGAGATAAATTTAGATAATTTTAAGGGTTAAAAATCCTCTTCATTGGTTTCCTGCTGGTTGATTCAATCTCAGATGCGTCTTCTATAAAATCAACAAAAAGAATGTTTAGAAGGAAGACGATAGGAAGCTTGTTAAAATTAAAAATATCCTGTAATTTTGGGTACCAAAATAAATATTATACGAATATCATGAATTATTTTTATTTATTATCATTATATGAACTCTAAAAGCGTCTGGAAGCCAAATCAGCATTATCATTTAAATAAATTAGTTTAAATTTATCTTTGTAATTGTGATTAGTTTGTTTTCCAAAAATAAAATATATTCATGGCATTTTGATTTTTTGTGATTAATTCTGTCATCATTTGATTGACACAAGATATTCATGATAAATTAAACAAAATTGGAAAATTTCAACTAAAAACGATGATAATTAAAACAATTTTATTATTTTATTATTAGAATAAATAATTCACGAATATAAATAATATAATTGTGGTATTTATATTTTATTTAATAAAATAATATAAATTAATAATATTAATTAGAAAAGACTAGAATAATTGGTGATGCCAAATTGTAAATCGAATTAGAGAAAAACATACAATTAAAAAATTGATTTATAAAGAATTAATTAACAATTAATATTATATTACAGGAAATTAGTATCATATTATTAATTAAAATTTTCATTATAATTTATATTATATTATAATAAGATATTTTTCTAAATATTTTTAAATAAAAAACAATGATTATCAGAAAAGTTTTCAATTATTTACATTATTTCTTAAATTCAATGAAATTTGAAGCCATTCTGTAAAAATAATAGATGATAATGAGCACTGAATATTATTATTAATTATATATTAAAAATAATTATGTCACCGTCCTTTTTTTGAGTAAATCAGGCAATATTTTATTAACCAATAAATGAAACATTTAATCAAAACATAAGGTACATTTAAGGCTAAAACAGATTTCTCGATCTAAGAAGTCTGTTTCTTAAGAAGCGATGTACTTATTTACCGAATTTCATATGTTATTATGTGAACCGAATTTCTTTCCAAAACGAGCTGACCTCAACGACCTGAGCAATTAATAATCGGGAGGTAAATGTCAGGTGAATACAGAGAGTGGTACAATATTTCCAACTTCACTTCTTCCAAAAAGTATTTAACAGTGAAATGAACATATGGTCTGGTGCTGTTACGATGCAAAATCATGTATATCAACTTTTCCGGACATTTATCGTCCTAAGCACATTTAACCTTAAAAGTATATTGTTGCCAATTGTCTACATTATCAGCTTCACTTAATTTTATAATTCAAAACAAAAAATCATGCATTTAAGGGTTAAGGCATTATGATTGGGGTCCATAGAAGATACAAGAAATACCAATTTCAAAGGGTTCGAGGAGTTCATAATATATAAAATCTTACTAATCCCACTAGATACATAAACATAAATATTTTGTTTTGGTGGTTTATGTTTTTTCTGTGGTCTAAAGAAACAATTGATAAATCTTTTTTGACTTTTTAAGTCTCTTTCTGACGATTGATGCAAAAATCAATTTCCTTGCTTCTGAATTATTCGCATTGCTTGTGTAAGTTGTGAAAGAAATTGTTTAGTGATGTTTAATAGAAAAACAAATCTTCATCTGGTAAGGCTTCTAATTGTTTCTTGTTGTCTGGTTACCATACCGTCGAGGTGAATCATCAACTGGTCCGATCACCGGCAACGGATCCTGAGACTTGGAGCGGGAACAAAGGGGCGGTAATAATAATAAATTACCGGCGTTCGAATATCACAGGGACCACCATCCAATGGAATTAACAATAATTTAATAGATGTTTTTCAAGAGAGAATTATTTTATTTAAGACACATCAAAACAACAAAATTCAAATTGCCTTAAAAATTTTATTATGATTATTAAAACAAAAGATTTTTGAGTTCGACATTTTTTAATACATATTTACAAATTAAATTCGTTCATTTATTTTTGTCTCATTTTCGCCTTTTTGTTTCGAGCATTTTTACATTTATTTTCTTAATTGTTAAAAAAATTAATTAATGATAAAATTTATTAATTATGATTTTTATTGAATGATGTGAGAAATCAATGAAGACGGTTTAAATTATTTTTCGATGTGGAAGTCCGCGAGAAAACGAGTTTGTGTTAATTAGTGGTCACTACATTACTCTTTTAAATTTTTGTTGATATTTTCTTTTCCTTGTCTTCTAAGTTTCCAAAACGTTTCACTGCTCTTTAAGTTTTTGCAAAACCTTTTGTAAGAAAAACATTTATTATTATTTGTAGGAATAAAATTCGGTATTTTCAGAGAGGTAAAACAACACTAAGAATCAAAACCCAAAATACATTTTTGACATATTTTATATTTGCATTTATACTATCAATTGCCGATTTCCAAAACATCTTCAATTTTTTATATTTTGTTAATGTTAATTTATTTTATATTAGTTATAATCTTGTTGTATTATTAACTGATTCATTAAGTAAATTATTAAAAGAAGGTATATCTAAATTATTATTATTTTATTTTATTTTATATTTATTTTTTAACCTAGTGTTTGATCATATTCTAGTAACAATATTCTATCTTATATTTCAGTCAAGGTTGTTATATTTTTGACAATTCGTTAACTTTCGGCTTCCAAATTTTATAAATATCAAAAATAACCAAAAATATTTATTGTAAATTAATCTGTTTTCATTTATGATTTCGTTAAAAGAATAAATAATTTTTTTTATTTATTTCGTGACTCATTTTTCGATGACTAATGGGGAAAGGTTGCACTGTTTATCAGTTTTGTTATGCGATTATCCAGTTATAGGTCAAATTGGATTATATTGTCTTGATGTCATTGTTTAGTATTCTCATTCCAACAACAGTTTTAGGAATGTTCATTAATTGAGATTAATCTCTCCCTCTAATGTTCTTTTTATTTATTTTTTTCATAATATATAATTAAAAGATAAACCATTTTGTATTATACTTATTTAAATATAACCCCCTTACAACATAAAATCATCTTCAGAATGATAAAATAAAGTTGAAATTGGATTACTCACCTCGCCAAAGTTATTTAAGATAACTTTCCTATATCTAATTATATATATATATTTTTTATTTTAATAGAAAAAACATTTTTGAAATGTTTTAGTTATTGCGAATTCATATTTCTATGCAGTCCATTTTCCACGAAGAAAGTTAATAAAACTTATATGTTTTGAAAAGCAGCACAAAGTGAAACAGACGGCGGGCCATGTGACTCTTCTTCAATGGAGGCAAAACAATCTTTACCAGGAGCTCGTCACAAATCTGCCATACAATCTATTCGTCAGTGACAAGAGCTTTTGTTTGCCCTCACTTAATCGATCAATCAAAGCTAATCCAAAGACATCAATGGATTCTACAAAAGCCAGCATAAATTAAAATAAAATATTAATTTAATTATTCCTTTTGCTCGTCTACGTGGTGAATGCGCGTTTCTTCTTTGTGGACTCTTAGAAAATTCATTAATTCACAGTTATTTCAAAATTTGAGTTTCCAATTTCTTTCGTTAAAGACATACCTTCGATATTTGGAATTTTTATTTACAAAGACATCTTCTAGAAATGTAAAACCCTAGAAATCGGCCGAACTTTTATAATTCTTTCGTTATAGAAAACCATATTTCTGAATTCAATTATCTTTCATTTAAATCTGACTAATTCGTTGTTCAAATGTTATTTCCCCGAAAAAATCATATTTCCTTATTTATTCACTACAACAAAAATTATTTCTTCCAATCATTCCATTTCTTGGTCGATTATTATTTTTGGATTTCAACATTTTTTACTTTACCAACATTTGTGATAGAAACATCCACTTGTTTTCTTTTTATGAAATCGTTTATTATAATCTTTTATTATTAGTTAATACATTTTTTTCTGTTTTTTCCCGTTTTTTATAACTAAAGAAATTTATTTAATTTTAATACGCTTTCTTAACAATAATATTTTTTGTTTACATTGTTATGAAATTGAGACAATTTTCATTAGCATTTTATTACTATCACAATTACAGTCATTACAACTCTCAGAAGGTCTTTTCATCATTTGGCATCGTTCTTATTGGTTTTCTTATTTCTGTTTTTAATCATGATTATTCAAACAATCTTTTTAAAATATTTAATTTTTAAAAATTTTAATTAAAAATAAAAATTTAAACCGTTTCTTAATAAAAACCCAAAATAATAAAAATGTTAACAAATTGTTAAAAAATTAATTTAATTTAAATTTTATTTATATCTACTTAAATGCTTTTCTTTTCTAAAAAAATATTAAACTTAATTTTAATTGTTAATTTAAAAAATATAAACTTATCAAATTTTTATTTTAATTATGTTTGAATAGTTAATCACTTTAAATATAAAAAAATACCAATTTCCATCTGGGTGAGAGAATCACCATTCTATGTTCAGCATACTGAAATCAACATACAGCATCCATACATTTACACATTCGAACAATTTAAAATATTCCTCACAAACATAATAAATAAATATTAATAAATATTAAGTACAGTAATAAATATTAATTTATATGTGAAGCTAACATTGTTTATTTTATTTAAAAATCGTTTGAATTCATTTAATCTTTTTATATGTATTTTGTACTAAGAAGTTTCTGAGTAATTTTGCTTGAATATAAAAATATCGTCTTTTTTAATCAACCATATTTTACCAAAGATATTTAGGTAAGATTTTTTTATATAAATAGTTAAACGATGTATATATTATTTTTATTTATTTTTATTAATCATTTCAAATTATATCAAAATACTTCCAATATAATATGTATATAGTTTTTATGAATTATTTATAAATAATTTTTTATAAACAAATGTAACATAAAATACTTTTATTTTTATTTATCTGAAAATATTGTACGCTTATGTTTAGTATTTTACAGTAACATGTTTAACAAATGTGAATTTCCTTTTATACTATATTTATACAAATTATTATCTTAACAAGACTTCTGAAATTTTTGTACTACAAAAATGATTTTATATTTATAAAAAAATATTTCCGTCTTATATTTCCGACTCCTGGTAATCCGACCCGGTTAAAAATGCAGTTTGCGTTTTTCATTTAGACACAGCTTTTTTAAAAAATTCTTTCAGTACATCATTTTACACAATTCTCTGCCAGAAAATTTTGTTTCGCTTTAATTTGAGTATTAGAAGTAATTGCTTTTTTTTGATCCCACCCTTAATTTTTTAGGAAAATAAAATTCTCTGCCAGGAAATTTTCTTTCGTTTTAATTTGAGTATTAGCAGTAATTGCTTTCTTACCCCACCTTTAATTTTTAGCAAAATAATTAAAATATTAATGGTGAAGAAAATGTTTTTTTTCCGTTTAACACAAACTTATTTTGACTTAATTTCAATAGATAAAAATTTAAATCGGAAATAAATAATGTTTATCCAACATTTTCTTTAAAGTCTTTAACAACATCAAAAATAACATTATTCTGAATAGAAATTATTAATATAAATAATAATTTTTATAATTCCGATGAATTTCCTTGTAAAAAAAAATCACAATCAAAGTAATTGATAAAAAAATCCCGGATTAACTATTCCAATATTTGTGAAAGAATGACCTCAATTTTTTTTATTTATTAATATATTTCTATATTTATTACTAAATCTCAGGATTAATGAATTAAAAACAAATAAAAAAGGGAAAAAATCAATATGATTTTTTTGAAAAAAAATAATAAAAACAAATTTAAATTTAGGAATATTTTTTATTGTTAAAATTAACCATGTATTAATACACTGTTAAAAATAATTTATGATAATAATTAAGAATGTATTACAAAACCAACAGAACTTTTGTTTCTTTTACAAAACAATACTAAAAAAGGCAGAATCACATATTACCTTCGAATATATTTTGTACTACATATATAAGCTTCTACAATATATATAATTTTATAAAATGAACGACATGTATTGAACAAGATAAAATTCACAAGAGAACATATTGTAGAACTTGTTCGAATCGATAATATCCTTCACCTTCAACAACCTTCTTTTAAATACATAATAATGTTTAAAATAATTTGTACATTTTTCTATAAAATTATATTATTTAATAACCTTAAAATATTCATATACGTAGTGTGTTTAATGAGCCTAGGATAGAAAAACGATAAATATAATTATATTGGTTTTCATATAACCACATAAATATATATGTTAAAAATCAATAATTGTTTTAAATATTAATTTTGTTTATAATTGTAGTACCGCATTTTCGAATTTCTGCTAAGTATATAAAGTTGAATACAAATGTATTAAGACTTTTATTTTGAAAGGGCAAAATGCAACTGGAATAAATAATATGCTTAAGATGCATACAAGGATGATTACCTATATTATGCTACCGTGAAAATGTGGATGAAGTATTTTAAAAATTTGCACAATGGTGAAAGATATGATATTCGAAATTTCTATTTAAAATTAAAACCCAAGCTTTTGACTGGTGAAATGATTATTCGTTTAATGTAGTGCTGTGTAAATATTTGAGAAGTGGAGTGATAGTAACCTAAGTAATATCATTACAACTGATAAAGTAATATTTTCTATGTACTTTCCGGAATTCTGTTATGAATCCAAGGAATAAAAACTTCCAAATTAGCGGCCGTCAAACGAACTCAGATCAGGAATAACACATCAAATATAATCAATGCTGACAGTGTTTTAAGACAGAAATAGTGTGAGAAAATTGGATTTCTCTGAGAAAGGCAGCACTATCAAAGCAGTATACTATAATAACCTTGGAACAGCTGCCAGACAGAGCAGACGCAAAGATCGAAACACCTTTATGGCTATTGTAAGAAAATACACCATCCCAAGACAGGCAATTTTGTAAATAGTATTCTCTTTATTGCATCATTCACCCTAGAGCCAGACCTATGTTTCAATATCTTAAGAAGCCTTTACATAACATTAAGGTTGACAACAGAGACAATTTGATCAAAAATTTTCGTGAATTTTTCAATAAATTTCTTTGAAAAAGCTTTCCATAATCGACCGCTGATAAAAGTAATGTTTTTTAAGTATTTAAGTACTGTTTTTTTTTATTTTATTTTATTTTTTTAAATACTGTTTTACACATTATAATAATTTTTGTACTGAGTCGAGATTAGAATCGACTCTTATATCTACTTTTGGTATATCTATATAACTTCACTGAAACAAGTCTTTTTCGGTACCGAAAACAATAAACTTTTATTCCTACTTTGAAAATCCAAATTTTCTAATTAAAAAAAATTCTTCTTAATTATCAACAAAAATCAAAAAAAATAAATATTCATTCTTAAATCAAATTATAAAATTGAATATTTTGAAAAGATATTTCAATTAATTTTCCATACTGAGTTGAATAAATTTATATTTAATTCCATATGATATAATGAAAATATTGATATTAACTTTTTAATTACATTTTATTAACTTTAACAAAATTAAATTGTCTAATTAAGTTTTAATTCGTTTTTTTAAATTAATATATCGACAAAATATTTTTTCTGGGTGCAAATTTTTAATAAAAGAATTTAGTTGAGACAATTTAATTAAAAATAATCTACGTTTGATTTATTAATTTTTGTTCAAAATTATTATTAAAATTAAGTTATTGTTTAACTTATTATTAAAGTTCTGAAAATAGAATTATATCCTTAATAATTTTTATATACATTTACACACGCACATATATATATATTTATTTACTTTGAAAGTTATTGTTTATATAGAAAGATGACCATTACTTCACAGTGTGTTTCGTCAAAATACTCTACTATGATTGGACGAATCACTTTGCAAATTATGAAAGGCAATTACTGAAGCACTCTTAATAAAATTTTGTAAACCTAGTTTAAATGTGCAAAGTGATTCGACCAATCATATTAGAGTATTTTGACGTAACACACTGTGACGTAATGATCATCTTTCTATATAAACAATAACTTTCTAATTAAATACAGAACTGAAGATGCCACAAAAGTGGCGAAACATGTTTTCGAATATATATATATATATATATATATATATATATGTGTGTATCCATACAATTTAGAAACTTATTTTTGAAGGCATTTTACTTAATTATTTTCTTCAAACTTTGCACATTTACTCATTCTCGATCACAATAAATGATTATGTACAAATTTGATCGAAAAAACTTTTTAAGGTCCCAAAATGGGAAAAAACGGAAAATTCGGAGTTACAGAACAATATTAATCGGAAAAAGATCTACTTATAAATTATAAGTAGTTTATATTATTTATTTTAATTAAAAATTTGTTGGCAAAGTAGAGTTCTGTCTGCATAAAGAAAGGATATAAAAATTTAATTTTTTGATTTACTAGTTCAATTACTAATCTTATTTTTAAAAATGTTTATCAATCAATATCATCATAGACTTCATTAAATATATTAAGAACACCAATATGATTGCCCCCATTTATTTTGATCACAGCTTCAATTGTCTTTAGGATAATTCTCAGTACTATCGGCATATTATTTTTTCGCGATTTAATTTATTAAGGGTTTGCTTAATTAATGCACCATTTAATGATTTTAGTTCACTTTACACTTTAATAATATGAGGATTTTATTTAATAAACTTTAATTTACGTTAATAAGCTTCAAATTTCTATCAAATAATATGCATAATGATATTTAATTTGTATTCATAATAAATATTATTAAAAAATATTTCAGCAAAAGGCATTCACAGATATTCACATAAAAAAATTCTTAGAAACAATCTTTTGCAAATTTACATCCTTATATACATCGAGAATACGACAATTTCCTGTCAGATAATTTAACAGTTCATAAAACTCATAACATTGTTATTTTCAAGCAATGTTCTGAATTGTAAAGAAAGCCTTTTTGATTTTGTGATAAAAATATATATATGATAAATATTTGATAATAATGTTCAATTGTTCACAACTGTAATCGATTCCTGAAAAGTTTAAGAATAATAATTATTACCAGTTATAATCTTTGAGATAAATTGAAAAATATACGTACTATTTATAATATTTATTTTATTTTTATCGTTAAGGCTAAATAATCTATTTTACAAATCATGTTATGCTAGTTCTAAAAAGTTAAAAAAAGACGTTTTATCCCTACTAATATCTAGATATTATTATATATTATATTTGTGATGCATTATATGCACTTATAAGAAGTAAAATAATTTCTAGCGAGACTCGAAAATGTCAAGTGTACTATTAGTTTTAAAAATAAGTTATTGTAAGAAAAAATATTATTAAAATATAAAGTTTTAATATAATATAAAATTATTTTAATTAATATAACATTTTTATTAAAATAATATTTTCAATTTGATATATTTTTAAATTTGAAGAATCCGTTATCAAGGGTTTTTATGGAGATTCGATAAAACTTTAGATTTTATATTATTAAATGTTAGACTTGTTGTCCTGCTTTACAAACTAATTTTTGCGCTTACGCTACATTAGTCTAGAAAGAGACGCGACCAAGAGACGCGTGCTAGGGCAGGATGTTAGAACATTTGCAATACGGATGTCTGGATTCATCATTAAGACGTTTATTTTTAAGACATTTGTTTATAAGTTAACAGTTTCATAAGATATTGTTTATTAATTTGACAGAGAACTTGTTACACGAATTTTCAAATACTTAAAACTAAGATTTTTTTATCAAATTAAAAATTATTAGAAATTAGAAATCACTGGAATCTCTAACCGATTTGGAAATCAGTTTTATTTCAAAAAACATGTCGAATAGAAGGTTATATAAAAATTGAAAAAATATTATTCCCAAAATATGATAAAGTAACCTTAAGAATTAAATATTCAATGATTGCTGTCAACAATTTGTATAATTTGAGTGATATAAATTTACAAAAATATTGAATCAAATAAAAATCAAATGTCATCTTCTCTACATGGAGTAATAACATTTCCATTCCATTTTCCCATTTTTTCTTTTTCAAAGACAAAGTTCACATAGAACCGATTTTTAATTTTATGAAACCATTTCATAATAATATTAACTTCACAATTCTTCTTCCATTCCTGAATGATTTTATTAAGAGAAGGCATCGTAAATATGACATCAAAAGTACAGAAGGGCAATAGATATCAACGTTGTACAAAAAGTTACTGAGGAAAGTATAATTAAAATTATATCATTTTATCTAATTTTATGTGTATTTTACAGTTTGGCTCGGAGCTTGTTGGTAATCTGTGCCATTCAGTCTGTAATCAGAAGGGAAGGACACTGGGGACTGACTTTTTCATTTGCTGCCACCACACTCAGTAGCATTATGCTAGAGGGATGATTTGTTCATATGTCAATGATGTCAAATAATCCCTAAGCTAATGACACAGTTATTGCGACGGTTCAATGATGAATTCACTGTGAAAGTTTGTTCGTCTTTGTAAACAAGATGTCCTTCAAAAGACCTGACACTGTTCAAAGTGATTGCGCTTCATCGCATTGGTTATCAAAGTTCTCTCAATCATCACAATACTCTTACTGCCATGCGTTCACATACAGATTTCTAAATTCCAAAGATTGATTTAAAAAGAATGTCAATACTTATAATCTATAAACCAAATATAAATAAATTGCTACATATCAGTTTAAGTTCATTAAATCTAGTGTCAAATTGCATTGACAAGACTTTCACAACACCCGGTACTTGTTCAATAATAATACTGATGCAACAGGATTTGTACTGTTGACCTGTTAAAACAAAAATCTTGTTTGAAGAGGACCTACTACAATAATGTATAAATGGTGTAAAGATAATGAATCCTATGAAGTAAAGAATTCACTATCTCTACTAAATCAATAATAATAATTCACTTATTTAGTCCACCTTGAGGACAAATGAATTATTCTTTATATTATATGAATTGTGAAGCTAACTTAATTATCGCGTTAAATGAACTTCACAGTCCTACGAAAAAAATGATTGAATTAAAGAATGTTTTTTTAAAGTATTGATTAATTATTATTGATTAACGACAACTGACGGATTCACAACGTTCAAAAAAAACAAATTACAAATAGATACTTTGAAATAAATGACAGCAATCACTGAGCTTCCAAAAAGTAATTATTGTCTTTATTTTCTTTTCTTCTCAATGATAACAATTGTATTGGACCTTGTCGAGTTATAATGTTTCGCCAAAACGGTGGATTAAATATATTTCTTTGTCAATAACATCGTCAAAATAAAAATCATAAAAAACCCCAATCCTTTGACAAAATAATTATATTAATGATAATTTTCAATCGATTACAATTCAAATTTCAATTCGCTATGGCAAATTGAAATTTGAATTGTATTATTAAATAAAAATGCCAATGTATTATTAAAGAAAACTGGCGAAAATTTGGCGAAAAAAAACATGAATAAAAAAATGATAAAAAATAATAATACGGCACTGGTAATAAAAAATAATAATACAGACAAAACCACAAATCACATAATAACAAAAAAAACAAACCCCCGCACCCACGGGTTGTCAAAAAAATAAAAATTACATACGCAAATAAAATAAATCTCTTTAAATTATTACCTCAAACACAATCCGTTTACAATGAAAAGGTATCACAAAGGGTATTAAATTTTAAATTGAAACTTTAAATAGTTAAATATCTAAAACATGTGTAGAAAAACCACGTAGTGATTGATGTCGCTATAATCCAAAAACAATAGAAGAAATCTAATAAATCCGACCATTACATTGACATTTCTAAACAGAAATTTTTATAACTAATAAAAATAAAAAATGAAATATTTAAATTATTACTAACAACAATATTAATAATAATACCATATCAGAAAAGGAATAGTTTTATTATTTAAAATAAGATTAAAAGAGAAAGTTGGAACTACACGAATATAATATTAAAATATTCTTAACGAAGTATGTCTGGGGGATTCAATGAGAATTATATTGCGTGAATTGCTACAATGATTAAGTATCATTTTGCGTCAAAATCATTTAATTAGACACTGTCTAGTCACATGGAGTGTTCAGGAATTATTGTCTTAATCTTCTTTATTACAAAGATGACAAAAAAGAGCAGGATTTGGAAATCTAATCAAAATTCATTAATTTATGATAAATTAATAATTATATGAAGATTATTAAAAGTGAAAAAAAATAATTTTATGTATATATATATATAAAGAGTCTTGTGTGATACTGTTTGATACATTTGAAAAAAAATTTTGTTAAAGCTTTTCTAAGAAATTGATAATTGAATATGTTTTCAATTTCGTATTCCATCTTCATCAATTATCATTAACTTTTCTGTGGCGATAAAAATGATATTCCGCGACCCTGTTGTAAATATTCCGCGAAATCGAGGAAAAATCGCAGATTTAAATACATTCGCGGAAAAACAAATAATGCACAAAATCTCAGAGAAAAATACATAATACGTTATTATTAATAACTCTGCAGTGCTGAATCAGCAAAGAGTCGAAAGACTAGATTCATGAAAATAACAGTTTTGCCTTTGGAATTATTGACTTTTTTACATAACAACTCTTGTAAACGGTATTGCATTAGCTTCAGTGATGTTTAAAAATCTGTAAATAGAGATAGATTCATACTTCACATCAAAACTTTTTTACTGAGTTTTTTGAAGAAATCGCGGAAAAATCGCGGAATATTTACAACAGGGTCGCAGAATTTTATTTTTGTCGCCACAGAAAAGTCTGGGTCTTAATTAACATTTAATATTTGTAAGTTTTAGTGTTAGTTGTATAAATAATTTATTTTAAGGGAATATTTTTTTAGGTTATGTTTTAATATTCCATAACATTTGTTTACTATTTCTATAATACATGAACTTTCTGTCCCCAAATTTAGCATCATTTTCCATAAGTGAATTTATTTTTGTATTAAAATTATTTTTTATAGATATACTGAGTTATATTTTATGAGGACAAAAGACGATTAACAGTATCCTTTTACTCGACAACTGGAAGAAAGGTCTTACAGTGGCACCAGCGAGTCTTGATAACTTTAATGTAGAAGGTCAGAATGTATGTCAGTGTCAAATTACAAAAAAATTCTTCAGCAACTTAAACATTGAATTTATATAATAATTATGAAATTAAATTATGAAAAAAATTTTTAAAATTTCTTCAATTAGTAATAAACTTAAACTGAATGCATTTTAATTTCTTTTATCTAAATAAACTCAGCATATTTTAAAATATTGTAAATTTAGGTTAACCTTTTATTTACTTTATTTTAAGTCTTTGTACTAGAATAATAAAATACATTAATTAAATGCTCTCGTGCAGCGTAATCCTTTACTATATTTTGCAATATGTTCAAAAAAGAATGCAAACGTACATTAAAAATAATAATACTAATAATATTATTAGAAAAAATATACTAAAATAAATAAAAATTATTTTTATATGGTCAGAAACAAATATTTTTTTATTAATATTATTATTATTTTAAAATTACTAAAATATTTAAATATTTATTATTCTTTACATATTTATTAATTGTAAATAACTTATCAGTAAAATAATTGAAAAAATCTTTTTTAACGTTAAATACAAAATACTCCATATTTCAGAAATATAAGTCGGTTCACTCATAAATCAGGAATTATTCTTTGATTTTCACTTTCACGTGAAAAAATTGAAGGAAACAGAATTAAAACAAAAAATAATGAATTCAAAATTTTTTTTATTTAAGTTAATAGAATAGGTGATTTTAATTTTATTTATATAAATAGATACTTTTTATTAACCCTTTAAGGGCGGCAATTTTTTTTGCAATTTTTCTCAAAGGACGGCAAACATTTTTAAATGTTTCTCACTTTTATTCATATATATCCCCTTTTCAATTAATTCTACGATATTCCCGCTAAAAAAATTATTAATTAAAAACAAAACGAGCTAACTGAACTTGGAATGTTCAATGAACTTGTTTTGTAACCAATACTAAAACAAAAAAACCAAGTTTTTTCATAACGAAAACTTTATTTGTAACTATAACAGAAGGAAAAAAACGAAATTGAATGTAAGATCACACTGAACAGAAATTGGGTCTGATTGAAGATAACAATAGTTAATATATACATATATATATATATATATATATATATATATATATATATATAATATTAAAATGTTATGTATAATGGTTACGGTAACCTAGGTACTTTTGGTGGTTAATGACTAAGGTAATGTAGATGTTTTGTATAGTGTTGATACATGTCTGAAGGATAACAGAAGTTTTTACATGTAGATTTTACATATAAAATAAAATGTTATGTATCTTGGTTACGGTAACCATGGTACTTGTGATTATACTTGTGTACATTACGAGATTCATGAGGTATTGTTTGATGGTAAACAACATACATATATCATTGAGGTTTCAGATATATACGAAAATATGGATTTTGAGCACTTTTTCGAGAATTTCAAAAATGTTCGAAAAAATCGATTTATCAGCACTTTTTTGAAATTGTTGATGTTGAATCTGAATGTACGTATGTGGGTTACTATTCAAATGCATGATCACTTTTTTGATATTCTACTTCCTTGTACCTTTAAAATCAATGTGCAATTTGTGTAAATTTACACATTATGCTTATTATAGAGAAAAGTAATCAATATATGAAAATTTGATTTGCACATTCAAATAGAGAATCAAAATGTGCATTAAATACATGATACAGATTTTTGAAATTGGTACTTTTAAAAATTTTATGTATTGATTTTTACACTTTTGCTCATGTGCAACTGAAAAAGTACTGTGCTAGCACATTAGAAATGTGTGGCAAAATGTGCACTATCGATTAGAACTTTCAAAATATTCCCTAGCACCTCTGAGCACTGGGCAGTGATCGATTAGCACTTTTTTCTACGGTCCTTAGTTACAGGGTGACGGTTGTTATGGATACGGGAACCGTAACCATGGTTACAACCACCTTGGATCACTGTATCTGTTGCTAATGAAAAAAGTCCCTTGGTTACCGTTACTATGGTAACCATGACCTTGGTTACCATCACCATGCGGTGGCGTTCGGCCCCACCATTTTAAGGGCGTTCGCCCCCACTGTTGCTGTATGTTCGGCCCCACCATTGCGGGGGCGTTTCCAAGTGAACCATTGTGGGGGCGATCGACCACAAGTGAACTGGAACCATTGCTGCCTAGGCTATCGTAGCCGTGACCGTTGCTGCCTATGGCTAGGGAACCAAGAACCAATCAGAAGCGTTGATAGGGTATCGTGACCGTTGCTGCCTATGGCTAGGGAACCAAGGAACCAATCAGAAGCGTTGATAAGGTAACCGGAACCGTTGTTAAGGAAGCGGGAACCAATCAGAAGCGTTTCTACCTAAGCTAAGTGAACCGGAACCGTTGCTGCATAGGCTAAGGAACCAATCAGAAGCGTTGATAAGGTGATCGCGACCGTTGTCATGGTAACCACGGTAACTAAGGACGTGAGGATAGACAATGCATTACAGTTTCTTCTTTTCACAAAAATGTAGGAAGGTGGAGGATGATAAACTACTGTCGCTTCCAGTTAATATAAAATTTTGGGAACTTGATTGTAAATTACATACAGTCGCTTTCAATTAAGAGTGAAATTTCAGATTTCGATAGCGAATTTAACATTTGGATGTTTATTACTAAATATGGCTTATA
>MQRK01213441.1:0-18298 GCA_001938485.1 Girardia tigrina | reverse complement strand
TATATATATATATATATATATATATATATATATATATATATATAATTATATTATAGTAATATATATGTGACTGTGTCACTACAATTACAACTCTCAGAAGATCGTTCATCTTTAACATCACTCTAATTGGCTTCCTTATTTCTATTTTTAATCATGATTATTCGAACAATTTTTCTAAATATTTTTAAAATATTTAATTTCTAAAAATATTAATTAAAAATAATAATTTAAACCATTTTTTAATAAAAAACCAAAAATAATAAAAATATTAAACAGATTACTAAAAATGAATTTAATTTAAACTTTATTAATTTTATTTATGTAAAATTCAATGCTTTTCTTTTCTTAAAAAATATTAAACTTAAGTTTAATTGTTGATTAATTTAAAAAATTTAAAACTTATCAAATTATTATTTTAATTATGTTCGAATAGTCAATCACATTAAATTTAAAAAATACCATTTTCCATCTGGGTGGGAGAATCAACATTCTAAGTTCATTATATTCAAATCAACATATATTATGAATACACTGACACATTCAACAAATTTAAAATATTCCTCACATCCTCCTCGGAACAAATGGCTTTAGCCATTCAACATTTCTGATCAAGTTCCTGCAATCATCTAATTGTATCTCATAACTTCTTTCATGTCTTTACTTTATAATTTTAGCTGGTTCCATATAACGGTCATCATCTTTTGATGGGTTAACTTTCTTTATCAAGTTTGTATTTTTTATATTTTTATTTTCTTTTCTCTACTTTTTTCTTCTGTAGTATTTTTCCACCAATGTCTTAGCTTCCTCCCGAGGATTATATCGGCAGGAGATATTCCAGTTGTTACTTGAATTGTACCATGTAACATGAATTTTATTTCTGTCCACATTTCTACCAAATCTCTATGCATTTTATCCTTCAATCGTATATTTATGACATCTCTGATTGTTCTTCCTTTCTATGATCCCGTTAGTTTTGTGGTGATAAGGACTTGAATAGACTATCACCGTCTTAAATTGTTTCATCGTTTCTTTAAAGAGTGTTGATTCTAAAGTTTTCCCTCTATCAACGTGTATCTCTTTTTGTGGTCCGAATTTCCAAATCCATTTATCTAATAGTACCTGTCGTGTAGTTTTCCCGTCTTTGTGTGCCACTGCGGTCAAACTGATATACCTACTAAATTGATCGATTATTGCTAAAATGTATTGGTATCGATTCACAGTCCTTCTGAATGATTTACAAAAGTCCATATAAATTTTTGAAATGGTTCGTCGGCAGATTGTCTCATCAGTTTTTCTTTCGTTTTTGCTGTCAGTCTCTTCCTTTTCTGGCAGTTTGTGCAACTTTGTAAGATTTTCTTTATCTGTTGTCTCATTTCATACATACCAAAGTCATGTTTTATGTAATTGTAAACTTTCTTACTTCCTGCACGGCATATCATTTTTATTGTTGGGGTTTTAATTAAAATGTCTTTAATTCAATTATTCACTTTTTAAAAACACAAATCTTAAATCTCTGTCTTTAATCGTAAATCTCTATTCTTTATTCTTTGATCAATAATCTTTTATCAATAATTCTCAATCAATATTCTTTAATCTTTTGATCTGACTCCAATTATTCAGAAAGGTCTTCCAACATAAATATATGAATAATGAACACAAATTCTTTTATCAAACTTTATTTCAAATAACAAATATCAATAAGTCACAAATAATAATAATAATTCAATTCTTTGATGACAGAATACAAATACAATCAATATTTCGTGCGAGTTAACAGATTACAGTAAAAACTGTGAATCTCCCAAAGCGAACGATGCTTTGATTTAAACTTAAAACTTTTCTATAAACCTTGTTCTCCCATACAGGGTACTACAGGTTTTATTCAACTTGAAAAGTATAAAGTAAATATTAATAATAACTCTACTTACGAACAATTTTCTTCAGTTAAAATTTCTTGGCAAATTTTGGGGCAAACTAAAACTGAATTTGATGTTGTTTATATAGTAATTTTCCTCAGCCTTGAAAATTGAGAGATAAAACAAAGAGTAAAATATTTATAATTTTTGATGAAGTAAAACAAACATTTATAATTTTTAATTCCAAGTTTTATTAAACTAAATATTATTTTATTTGAAATTAATAATTTTACTAAAAGAATTATTTAAAAATTTTCCTTTATAAAACTTTATCAAAAATGTTCACATGTATTTTTCGGAACCCTAACAGTATATCTGCATCGTATAACAGTCATCGTGCATTGTCTGACATTGTACACATAGTTCACATGTATTTCTCGACATTTCGTCAGCATTAGTGTGTTTCTCGCCCTTCCAGTATTCCATTCTCATGTCTAGTCCACTAAGGAAATTTGTAAAATATTATAATGTGGGGGCATTGTAGTGGTCGATCAGTAAACATAAACATATTCCTCAAACAGAAAACCAAATCTTACCAAATGTAAATGCTCCTAAATCTGACAAATTCTCCATGAATCAGATGAATAGCGAGTAAGGACGGCAATCAATATTCACAGATCACTCGGTCGAGACATCAAACCGAATTAATTGTCAACTGTTTATTGGACAATAACGCATCCGCAATTATTAAGAATAATAAAAACTTTAGATCAGCAGATATAACTTCAAGAAGAAAATTAATTCGTCATATAAAAATTATAGCTCAAAAACAAGAAATTACATCAGTTTCGAAAGAAGCAGTTTTAGATATTGCTAAGTTAATGGCTTCTGATTTCTTCTTCGCTGTCCACGTTCTCTGAGATAGTAGAGTCTAAGTATTTGAAACTCTTAATTTATTCGAGCTTCTCCCCTTCACTATAGATATCCAGTTTAATCTCGTTGCTATTGTTTCCTGAAACCATTATTTTGCTTTTTTGTCTGTTGATTTCCATTCCACATTTCCTTGGTGCTTTGTTGAATCTATTCGTGAGTTCCTGAATCTCTGCCTCATCTTTACCGATTAGGTATATGTCGTCAGCAAATCGTAGGTTGGTTATTCTTGTGCCTCCGCAGCTTATGCCAACATCGTCTAGATCGTCTATTGCTTCCATAACAATTCTCTCAAGGAGAAGTTTGAACAGTGTTGGTGAAAGAATGAAACCTTGTTTGTCTTGTTTGTCATCTTTAATTGCATTTTTACCAGGGCCCAATATCTTTCGATTGGGCGAAGCTCTGGACAATTTGGTGGCTTCGCCTCTCTTTGCACCAGTTTGACGTTATTGTCTTCGTACCACTTCATGGCTGAGTACGGGAAAAATGTATGCATACATTTTCCCCTACTTGGCTGCCTTACCATAGTGGCATGATGATAAATCCGGCCATACTTTCGTGCTAACTTATGAATGGTAATAAACGCTTTTGCAAGTCCTCCTTTACATAGTCTTCTGTGTTTATTGTGCCAGATGTAACAAAGCATTTACTCCTTTTCCAGCATCCACATATAGCCTGCCAAACAAGAAATTTTTTAGAAAACTTAAATTTTTTCATGCTTCTAAATTTTTCTTCAACTCGTCCTCTCTTAGTTGCACAGTAAAATTCTTATTCGGATAGCTGGGAAAACTCACACATCACATTAGTCTCATCATCCATAATGCATCATTATTTCTTAGCAAGAAAACCAGATTTCAACTTTCTGGCTTGCCGCTGCGCCTTTACATTCTTGTTAGCGTTCAGTCTGGAACTTTTTGAACTTAATACGTTTTTAAACCCACAGATTGTTTAATTTTTCGAACTGTTTTCTCGCTACAATTTGCCTTTGCCGCCAGTTTTCGATTTGATAGACGAAGATTTATCTCTAGCACAGCCTTTACTTTCTTTGTACACGAAAAACCCTTTCTTCATACCGAACCAATTTTCTGAAAACGTTTAAGTTCTCATTGAAGTTTTTAATAACGTTAGAAACTGTTTTTTGACAAACCTTTACTCATCTGACAATTGTTTTCTGATTTGATTGTAGATTTTCTTAAAATAAACGAATAATTAATTCGCGACTTCCTGTTTCTGATGACATATTCCTGAAAAATGAATACTAAAATGAATTCTATTTTGATTTATTCAAACAACAGCCTACTTGATTAGTTTTTTGTAATTTATGAATTTATGTTGGAATTATAGAGATTTAAAGTTAGTAATATTTTTCACACTCAGTCCTTACAGTTAAAGAAATTTAACCCCATTGACTTTTGGGTATGGGCATTAAGTGACAAATGATCACGTAAATTGTTCATTATTATGTTTAGTTTTTCATCAAACAGTCGATTCAATACATTCTTTATTTAAACGTTTTATTGAAAAATAATAAATGCCGGTGCACCAGTGCACCGCGCTCAGCCCTAGTTATTAAAAGAGTTCATAAATAAGTTGTTAATTAGCTTTATTATTTTTATTGTACATATAATAATGTAATTATCAATTTGTGAAAAAAACCAATAATCCATAAGCGAATCGTCTTAGATTATTGTGGTCTAATTCTCCAATTTCAAAGAAAAAATGACAATACCAATTTAACCCTACAATGCGCCGTGATTCATATTTGAATCAACCATATTTTACCTCAATATCTTTTAATCACGTGATATTCTTTGAGTGTTTACATAGTGTGAACCAAAAACATTGTCTATGGAATGATTAATGCCCATAAAGTCATAGATGCAATATATTTTGTCAACAAAAATGACAGTTCAGTTTGTAATACTGGCCGCGTGTGTTGCATATATTTTTTATGATAATTAAAAAAATTGCGCATTGTAGGGTTAAATAAACTTTAAGCTATCTTGTCCGGTATTATTCATTCATACAACAAGATTTATTCAAATTCCTTATCCTTTTGTCTGTGTATTTTTTACGGTGACAACAAAGTTTTTCCGAAAACTAAATCCTTTTTTGTTATTTACCTAGTCAAATATATTTGGAAAACTTTCTCTTCAAGGAATATTCAAAGTAATTTGTAAATTTATTTCAAAGTTTCGCCAGTCTTAATTTCATTTTTGGAGTACTATACTTTTTTCCTGTGCTAATAATTGATACAGTTGAATACAAAGAGTTTAATTAAAATATTGTTATCGTTATTTTTTTAGTATTTGAAAACATATGGCTTTAACTTAGCCCTAAGGCTCTCTTTCATATCCTCCCAGACTGAAAAGTTGTCGATTTCGACTTTCCTGTTCTTCTTCTTCAAACACCTAACAAGCTGCCCCCGTATTTTCTGATGAACAAACTTAATGAGGAACTTGGGTTGTACTAATCTGCATCATCCATTAAAAGAATTTCTTTTGACAATTATTTAACAAATTTAAGTATAGATTTCAAAAATAATATCTTGGATCTGAAATATCTAGAATTCTGAGGAAGTTTAAAACATTTAAAACTTTTTTTACCGATAGCTTAATAAATATTATGTTGATTTTTATTAAAAATACCATATTTATTGAATAAATTGGTTTAAAAATAAAATAAAAAATATTGTATACACCCGAGTGAGAAATTCTAATTTACGTTCTTTCGCGAAAGGATTCGGGATATACAAAACTTATAAATATCGATAAAAATTTTTTTAATTGAACTTTTTAATTTTTTTGTAATAGTTAATCTGTAACATTTATTAAGATATGATTAGAAATATTCCGATTATGTTACTTTCCTATGAAGGATTACGAAAAGGCTGTAACACGATAAAGAAATGTCCAGAGATACACAAAATATATTTTGTAATAAATATCCAACTCCATTTGGATTATATTCGGATCTCGTAGATAAAACATACATGTAATAGGTGCAATGGCGCATACATCATAGATGCGTCCCGTTATCTCTGTAGGAGAATCCAAGAACATGGTCGTTATGTGGGAGGGAGTAATATTGCAGAACACAGAAAGGGTTGTAATTCCAACGTAAATATAATAAAATTCTGCGTACTCGTTTTAAAAACTATTTGGAGAAGGTAGCCTCTGAAGCACTTTATATCAGATCTTTAGATCCTAAGATTAACATGCAAACGGGTCTTTCGAAAACCCAATTGAGCGTGTTTAGATGACATAATAACTCATTAATTACATAAAACTCTTTCTTTTTCTTGAAATTAATTATCTTAAAAAATAAAAATTTATTTTACAAATGGCATGTTTTGGTTTATACACATAATTTACCATTATTTTTTAATATTCTCAATAGAAAATTAATTTATTAAATATAAATTTAATTATAAAAATTCCTCGTTTTTCATAATTTCTTTTCACTAAATTTTTACATAAAAATATTAATATATTCACATTGTACAAGTAATATAAATCGATAAAATTATTAATATTAATATTATAATAATATAATATTAAAATTAATAGTATGAATTAAAACAAAATTTTCTGATAGTCGGAACTAAAAAAGTCCTTCAACTCAGAAGGAATTCACACATTTTATAATAACCCATTAACATAATATAATAATCTAATTTATTTTCTTTTTCCCATTCTTTCCCCTACCAGGTTACAAGTGGTCTTTTGTTGATCAAAATTTTCAATTGATTGAAAACTTTATATTTTCTATAAATTGGGCAACAATTCAATGGAAGAATGGGAGCACAATTACCAGCATATGGAATTTCCAATTAACAAACGATATTATTGTTCCCGTGTTCAAGTAAGAACCAGGGGAACAATTAAAACCTCCAAAAAATATAAGTATAATATAATATATCTGGTAACATTTATGCGTTTTGGCGGATTAGTAGATTAATAAATGGAAAGTTGCTCGACTTTTGTAAACTGACTTTTTCTAATTAGGTTTTATAAATTTTAATTATGGTAACATTTGTTAGAAATCCTTTCAAGTTTTGGAAAAATCTCTTTAAAACGGATTAAAATGTTATTGAAAGTTAGAAAATTATCAAAATTGTGAGATTGTATGTTAAATTAGTTGGTAAAAGAATTATTTGCCATTAATTTCTATTAAATGTGTTGTCTTTTACTTAAAAATCGTGTTTCAGTATTAATAAAAATAATTTACAATACTCATTACTGTGAAGGGAATTATTAATAATTATTAATCGGTGTAATAAGAAGTATTTTTACGTTTATCCTTTGGATCTTTACTCTAACATTGTTAATTTTATGTCAAAGGTGAGTTTGGAAAGGTGACCATGGTGGAATGTTTACAAAGGATCAAAGATTTTCGAAAGTAAAAAAATTTAATTAAATAAATAGTCAAGAAAATTACAAAACATCAATTTTCCTTTAAGGGTTTTATAAACATCGGAAATAAAATTTTTTTTATTTAAACTCAAATTAATCAATATATCGATTATTTTAATGATATATTAAATTATTCTTGTAAATTTTATTTTATATTTTATTTGTAATATTCAAATAGAAGATCATTTTTTTATTAAAAATTTTTCGCTTTTAATTTTCTGGCAAATGAACTTTGAGGAATATTTTAATTTGTTTGGATGTGTAAATGTATGGATGTTGTATGTTGATTTAAGTATGTTGAATTTAGAATGGTGATTCTCCACCTGGATGGAAATTTGAATTTTTTGTATTTACAGTGATTGACTATTCGAACATAATTAAATAATAATTTGATAAGTTTATATTTTTTTTAAATTAACAATTAAAATTAAGTTTAAAATTTTTAATAAAATTTAAATTAAATTCATTTTCAATAATTTGATAACATTTTTTTATTATTTTGGGTTATTATTAAGAAATGATTTAAATTATTATTTTTAATTAATATTTTTAGAAATTAAATATTTTAAAAATATTTAGAAAAATTGTTTGAATAATCATGAGTGAAAATAAAAATAAAAAAATCAATTAGAGCCATGTCCAGCAGTGAAAGATCTTCTGAGAGTTGTAATGACTCTAATTGTGATAGTAATAATAATCACGAAATGATAATAATTTAATAAATTTATATTTTTAAAATTAACAATTAAAATGAAGTTTAATATTTAAAAAAAATAAAAGCATATAAATAAAACTAATAACATTGAAATTGAAATTCATTTTTTCACAATTTGATAACATTTTTTATACTTTCAGTCCTTATAAAGAAATTGTTAAAATTATTATTTTTAATTAATATTTTTAGAAATTAAATATTTTAAAAAGATTTTTAAAAATTGTTCGAATAATCATAATTAAAAATAGAAATAACGAAACCAATTAGAGCGATGTCTAACGATGAACGATCTTCTGAGAGTTGTGATGACTCTAATTGTGATAGTAATAAAAATTCAAATGAAAATTGTCTCAATATTCTTAACAAGAACCTTAAAACCTTTTCAAGTTATGTCTAATTTATTCTTGTTTTCAAAATGGTACCTTTTCCCGTTTTTGCAATTCTTTTATGGGTAGGAAAAAGAATAAGAATGTATTCGGAATGATGATTCTATACATGATTTTATTTGTAAAACTTGTATGATCAAAAATATAAACTTTTACAACAGACTGAAACGAAAAATAAAATTGTATTTCTAAAAGCGCAAATGAAATATGTAAATAAACCGTTTTATAAAAATATAATTCCGCAATGAGTGTTGCATATATAAGTGAAGGGAAAACTGTCTCAATAGTTGATAAACTTGAGTTGAGCTGGCTGGTTCAACATAATTATTTGATATCCGGTACAACAAAGACTTGAAGCAGATCAGATTCCCGGTCATTATAATAATAATAATTAATAGTACTGTCAATAATATTATTATTATTATTATTATTATTAAGCAAATTATTATTATTATTAAAATACTAAGCATTAATTCTGCTTAAAATAAAATAATAAAAAGATAACTAATCCCTTTGATCATATAATTTTATACATTTCAATATATTTATGACAATAAATTATAAAATGTATCTATACAACGGGGATCATTTAATACAGAAACAAGTTAACATCATTTTAATAATATTTATGTTGTAAATTCTTCTGGTGGACATTGTTTGGGTTCTGAGATCATATCTATGATTGACCATATATGATTTTTGGGGGGTTTTGAGGAATTGAAATTCGATTTATCAAAATGTGATATGATTTGATCTGACATGTCCGAATCGGAACCGGAATCATGAGCTTCCGACTTGTCATTTATCAACCAACCGACTTTGCTTTCTTTCTTCAATCTTCGACGGGCGTTCGCAAACCAAGTGCTGACTTGAGTAAGTGTCATTTGCGTTAGAATCGCTAAAAGAATCTTTTCGCCTTTCGATGGATAAGGGTTATCTTTATGCTCTTGTAACCAAGCTTTGAGAGTGCTTGAATTTTCTCTAGTTGCGTTTTTTTTCACTTGAATCGAATTGGTTTCAGCATTACTATTTTAATAAAAAAGTTATTAAATTATTAGAAAACCAAACGTTTTACTTAATCGTATGAAGATGAGCTAATGTTATCGGGTTGAGATTATTTGCCAATGCAGCTTGATGAAATTGTCTCCAATTTTCCAAGATATCCTAATAGAGAACAAAAATATAATAATAAGATAATATTTTTTTTGTTAATTTACTTGACTTCTTATGTCCATATTGGGATCATTCATTGCCAGAAAACCAGTAATTTTATTCGCCAGAATAATATGTTCCGGTGGGATACCTCCGTACCTCGAGTAAGTATAGTAATTGGTAAAACCATTTCGGTCCCGTATTTCTTCTTCATGATGCTTCATCAAATTGGAAAATGCCTGATTTTGTTTAACGAATAAAACATTATATCTATATCCATATGGGGACGACTGGACGTTGTCCAGTAACCTATATGGCATAAAGACTTTGGGATCAAGGCAACTGTTTTTTTCCATTTGATGAAAAAGTATTTAACCAAATTTAAGCCAGAAGAAAAAGAAATATTGAATCTATATATAGAGTTGGAATATATTTTATGACAAGAGACAGAAAGCATTTAAGTAGTGCGGTTCATAAATATATAAACATTTCCGGTAACCAGTTTTTGAGTTGCACGACAATCTACCAATCAGAACTCCGATTCCCGGTGAGACGTGTGCGGAAGATCACGGGAAAATTGAGCGGAAAATTTAACCAACTGAAACATTAAAATTTCATCTGAAATAACGAAAATTGTTTTTTTTCCAGCAAAAATATTTAGTTGCTCTTTTTACCGTAAATTCTATTTGCGAAAAACAAAAGCATAATTAATGATGTCCCTCGTCGATGGAGAGATCTGTTTACAACAAGAACAATAACCGTACAAAATTCATAAAAAAATTAAATAAATAATATAATAATTATAATTAAAATCATTATTTTATCGAGGTGATGAGAAATAAGTAAAAAAAATTGTTGAAATTATGTAAAGGATTTCGATTTTGTTTAGATATCAAAAACATAATGAAGGAAAGTTAATTATTATTTTTTAAATCATTGAAACTTATGAAAAATGAAAGAAATAAATAATTTTTATTATATAAATATATAATAATATTATTATATTTAGTGTAGTGACCAAAAAAAATAAATTATATTATTAATATTTCTAAATGTACATATGTATTAAAATTATTTATTTTTATTTTTAACAAAAAAATAATTCTGATTTATCATAAAGTGATTTATGTAATTTTATTTAAAATAATAAACATATTTCACGACTGTTGTGTCGCGCTTATCTTATTGCTTTTTACTAATAATTGTAATTTTTTATTATTAATTTTTTATTGTATAATCCAATTTCATTAATAATTACTTTTGTTTTAATTTGTAAAATTAGTAGAATTTTTTTATTGTAGTACGACGAATTTATTTGAAAATATATTTTTTCAAAAAAATCAAATTGTTTTTTTTGTTCATTCAAATTTTTATGGAATCTATCCGCATTTTAATTTCTGAGGGAGAACCTACCCAACTGACCAAACCAACGTAGACCAACTACCCAGAATACGACAACGACTATTTAAAAATGGGTTACTTATATTTTATGAAAATTTAACTTCGTTAAACTCTTGAAATCGCCGTCGAGTACACACTATATCAAGTCAATGAGTTAATTTGCTCTTTATTTTACATGTTCTGAAGTACTGGAGGTCACCTCAGTGGGAGAGTTACCATACGTCAAGGAAATATAAAAATGTTATTAAGAGTTTAACCTTTCATCAATTTAAATAAAATATAACAAATAAACCATGATTTGGTATCGAAGTCGTCTTGTTTAACCATTACTTCTACGAACAAATTACAATTTTGTGTTACTTCGTATCTCAAAAAAAAGGAATTTGTTTTTTTCAGATAATATCTAGAGTTAGAATTAAAACTCTCTTGCATCTGTCCACAGATATTTATTTATATAATAGTAGCTTCTTTGTTTTTTTCGTCACTCTTTTTTATGTTTCACAATTGATAAACTCCTTTGTAGCATTTAAAGCTCAAAATATTCAATCAACTATTCTGTTTGTTGTTTGTATGCTGTTTAGATTTGTGACTCTCCTACTTTGATGGGATTGATATGTTATTTGATTGATTATTTGAATCTAATGATATTAATTTTAAGTACTAATTAAATAAAGTTTTATAATTATGAATTTTAATAATATTTTAGTAAACGATTTTAACTTATTGAATTTAATATATTTTAAAAATTGTGAATAAATTGAAAAAAAAATTGGCAGATTATTAAAATCAAAATTCGAAAGCCAATTGAAAATATTTATTAATTTCGACGGTTTAACCGTCATCGTCAAAACAAATGATTTTTCAAACGAAATTTATTTATATAGTGCAGTTAATGATTATGCAATCAACACGTAATCAGTGCATCATTTAAAAACTCTCAACAAAGTTGTAGAGAGTGCAGTTTGAACGTTAATTTTGGATCCAAAGATCTTATATATAACGCTTCACATGTCACTCTCTCCTAATAATTTTTAAATTGAGTGCACAGAATTTTAAAGTGTTGTGAAGTTATATCTCCTTTACAATGTCTTCCATGTCCTGCAATGTTACTTCCACCTTCATTGCGACTGTGTTCCTGGATTATCTTACAGAGATGACGTGAAGTCTCTCCAATGTATGTGGCGTTACATCCATTACATGTATATTGGTAAATGATATCCGAACACAATCCCAATGGCGTTGGAGATTTATTGCCAAACATGCTTTCAATTATGTGGGTCCGGGATATTACTTTTAAACTTATTGCATTATCTAACGCTTTCAAAATAGAATTTTTAAATATTTTAAACCCCTCTGAATATGGCACAGTTAACACATAACCAATTCCAAAACTTTTATCATTAGTGTTGCAAGATTGCTCTTGATCTTGAACATCTAAAATTTTAGTATTACTTTTTTTGTCAATTAATTTATCAATAATTGATTATTAATTTATTATTGATTATTAATTAATTTATTGGGAGAGAGTGACATGTGAAGCGTTATATATAAGATCTTTGGATCCTAAAATTAACGTTCAAACTGCACTCTCTACAACTTTGTTGAGAGGTTTTAAATGATGTACGGATTACATAATGATTGCATAATTATTAACTGCACTATATAAATAAATTTCGTTTGAAAAATCATTTGTGCTGACGATGACGGTTAAACCGTCGAAATTAATAAATATTTTCAATTGACTTTCCGACATTATGGGTATAGCAGAAGAGAGGAAAATAGTGATCGTGACTGTGTTTATGACACCGTCAACATTAAAAAAATATTCAGAGATGGACGGTAAAAATTACAAAGAAAATTGAAGGCTGCATTTACTAAAGAAAAATCCATTCTGGATACAATGAAGGAGTTGGTAAACTTACGGTGAGTATCCTCCAACCAAGAAGAAACATACAAAAAAGCAGAACTTGTGAATGTACTAACAAAAGAAAAATTGTCTAAAAAAGAACTACTCAACCTTGCCTGTTTAAATATGGTTGACAGTTATGAAATCAAAAAAGAATTAAAACTGAGAGGAACAGCAGAAACCAAAGATATAAAAAGCGTAGTTACCAATATGTACGAACTACGTAAAATGGAAAGTGAGGAAACAGTGGCAGCATATACGACGGTAAATTAATACGATAATTGGAACACTGTAACTAGACGCAAAGCTGTACACAACGAAAGAACCCAGCATAGACATTACGAACACAACAATAGGAACCAAGTAAATAATGGATTCAAACCGAAAAACAATTATTACAGAACTGTAAAATGTTATGCATCTCAAGAAGAAGGCCACATAAGAAGAGATTGACCAAATGTGAAGTGTACTCACTGCAACAGAAATGTCCATTATAGAACTCAATGCTATCTCAACAATAATAGATTTAAGGAAAGAGAACAGTACAGTGTAGAAACAGTGATTGGAAGAAAAAAATAATGCAGGACACCATAATAGACCTCAAAATCGTCAATACCCAGTTGCGGAAATTGATGAATGCAATGACGACAGCGAATACGAAGAGACTAGATCAAATCAAGGAAAGTTAACTAATTCCCAGATAAGAGACAAAGGTATGAAAATGAGCAGGGAAACGAGGAGGTACGATCACAAGGAGAGATGATTAATGTGCTTCATTAAGTGATAAAAATAAGTATGATGGTGTGTGTGATTGTGTATGTGAATGTGTGTGTGATTGTATATGTAATTGTATGACTGGAAATAACCTTCTGGAAGTTTGTAAATTAGATTGTTGGAAAGAAGAATGTGAAGGAAACTGTTTTAGTAGTAAAATGGAAGAAAAAAGAAACAAAACGAGAAATGAAGAAATTTTAAAAATAACAAAGCTTAACATTAAATATGACAAACTGAATGGTAGACCAAATATAGATTTTTACATTAAAAAATATAGAAGTACACTGTCTTTTAGACACTGGCGCTAGAGTAAATGTGATTGAAGCAAGTTTAATTAAAAACATACCAAATATTCAAATCAAAAACGTTATAAAGATTCAAATTAAAATACAATTATTTTAATTTATTATTTGAAAAATTAAAAAAAAATGATCAACAACAAAACATATTTTGATTTAATAAAAAATGAAATATTAATTTAAATTATTAATTACATTTTCCATATATAAATGTTTTTTTGTCCAATTTCAATTAATTACTTTTAATTTTTCCATTAAAAAGAGCGATATTTTGCCACAAACACATTATTCTGTCACGACTTTAATTGGGTTTGAAAAATTTGTATTTTGATTCTGTTTAAGTTTTGTTGAGGAACAATTTTGGAAAAAATTGTCAATTTTAATTATTCTTCATTAATAAATTTTCTGTCTTTTTTATAATTTGTTTATAAATTAAATAAGTATTATTACTGAATTCTTTTTTTCTATTTTTTTTAATTATGTCAAAAAATAGAATAAAAATGTTAATATAAGAAACATTAATTCCTAAAACAAGATAAATCATTTAAGAATGGAAATTATATTTCTAAAGAGAACAATCAGTTTTTATCATTGAATTCCTCAGTGCATAAGGGAATTTATTTATTTATACACATTCCATCAATGTAATGGTTTTACGTGGAACAATATATTCTTAACATATAAAATGATCGTGAAGGAAAATTTTAAATTGACGAAAGGAAATATAATATTACTTTACATTGGAAATGTTTTTGGATCAAAAACTTTGCCAGATATAACAAAAAATATTGTGATAGCAATATATTATGTCGTTAAGTATGAAATTTGTATAACTAGAGTCAGTTTATTGATAATTTACCAATAAAAACATTTATGTGACTCATCAATGTATGCACCCATATTACCGACACTCTTTTGCCATTTGAGCGGCCGCTTTTTGAGGCAATTTGAATAAAATTTTGGTGGGCGAGAATCTATAAATTCCTGGAGGGCCCTTTTTACGGCATCTTCGGTATTTTTTTCCTATCAAAAAGTTGTTTGAATTGAGGAAAAAATGGTAGTCATCTGGGGTTAGGTCTGGGGAGTATGGAGGATGATGCAGAAGTTTAGACTTAAGTTCCTGTAGTTTTGTCACTGTCTTAAGTGCAGTATGTAGTTTTGCATTGTCGTGGAGCAAGATGGAAATCGACATGTTTACCGAACACGGCTGTTTTTCTTTAAGTTTCCACATCATATCTTTCAATTGGTTGCAGTAAACATCTGCTGTGATCGACGAACCAGGTTTCATGAGACCATAATCGAATACATCTACTGTAGACAGTTAAACACTCACATCAGTTTCTTTTGATGAATTTTGTGCTTTGGAAAGGGCTTTCGTAGTTTATTTGTGTACACCTAGCTTGCTGAATGTTTGCAATCATCATACTGGATCCATTTTTATCCCTAATGGCCATTTACTTTAAAAAGTTATCACATTTATAACATTTTTAAGTATCATCAAGCAGGTATCTAAACGTATTTGTTTTTGCTTTTCATTCAACTCATGTCCACTTATTCAACTTTTTCACTTTACCAATTTAAGCCAAATGATTCAATATTGTTTGGTTTGTAACTTACGTTATGTTTGCAAACGTTAGCGATGAGCATTTTTTGGTGGATCAATTATTATATTCTAATATTATATGTAGAACAACACTGATTATTTCAATATGATCAAATAAATGTTGAATAAATGTAGCAATGAATGGAGACCCTTATTTAACGTTACGTCCTAAGATTTAGAAATCTATTACTTGAAATATATAATTATGGTTCACAAGACGAACTAAATAAATACATAAATTATTAAAATAATCTTTTAAAAATTTATGGTAACAAATTTTATTCCATGGTAAAATAATCCATTCAACACGTGTTTCGTTTTTCAGTTGTTCTTAATAAACAAATGTTACTAACAATGTTTTATTTGGTTTTAATAATATATATATATATATTATAAAAAATTGATCTTAATTATTTTAAAATAACTTTTAGTTTCGAACAAACTTTTGTTTTTGTAAATCAATTTGGCCGATGATATCCTATGGACAAATGTAATGTTGAATGAACTGGTTCACAATGATCATTTTAGATAAATAAATAATTAAATATAAAATAAATAAATAAATAATTAATTTAAAAATATATATTTAATATAATATAAATAATTAAATGTATAAATAATAAATATATAAATGAATAATAAGTTTAAATTACAAAAATTATATAAAATCGTTTAAATTAATTAAAATTTTCATGAGAATAAAAATTAATTTTTTCCAAACATAAATAATAATTAAATCTTTATTAACAACGGGCTCTGCCTGTCGCCGCTTGGCGCCCAAAGGAAACCCGAGCAAACGACGAGAATGTGTTAAAAGAGTGATTAATAAAAAAAAGATTACAAATTAATTAAATCGGATAATGGACACATTTATTTTCGTGAAACAATACAACTGACAAATACTTAAAAAGGTTTTATGAAATAATTTTAGCAATTATAAAAGATAATAAAATTGTTTTTTATCATTAATTTAAAATGCTTTTTCTAAATATTTCCTATTTAACATTTATTTAATTAATTAAATTTTTGAATTTGGGGGTTGAAATCGTTTTGAAACAAATGATTCCATAATGTCATTATATTTTATAAAATTTATAAAATTCAAACACCAGTAAGAAAACCAGTGGTAATTAAATAAATATAAAATAATAAATTAAATTGAAAAAAAATAAAAAATGCCAATATAAATAATATGATAAAATTTCCGAATTTGACTCAACCAAAAATATAATAAACATTATCGTAGGTTCTTTTAATTTTCCATTAAAAACTCAACAAATCATTAATATGTAAGTGAAGATTAAAGTTGCAAATTAATATTTTTAATTAGCTGATATGTAAAAATTTGCTGGTAACAACAATATTTGAGCAATATCCTCCACATTTCAACCAGGCCGACAATGCCAATGTCTGGAGGCATTTCTATATTCCTCCGAAAATGTATTAACTGTCTCAACAACGGCGACTATTCCCTTTTAGATTTTAGTTAACGTATTTCCTCTCGTCATTACTCTGTTATGGGAGGCCCATGTCTTTGCTAAAATAATATTTCCTATATTCATATCAAATGCAAATCTTATCGGCATTTAAAAAAATTAAATAATTTTTAAATATTAAGTATATTTTTAATCAAATTAACAGAAATTCTCATATACAAAAACTATTTTATAAAATCTTTTTTGTATCTATAAGACAAAATTATTTTCTTTTTTTCTCATTTTTGATTAAAGAATGAAATTTATTCAAAGAAATTAATAATCGTAATTCCCAGGAAATATTTTGATTAATTTACGTAACTCTCAAATATATTTGACCGTAGGGAATCACTAACATAAATAAAATAAAAGTCACTAACATAAATATTTTTATTATACATGGTGATCATAAAGTAACTACCGGGTTTTAAACTGTAATAACTTTTTTGGAAAAACATTAAGAAAAAAATGGTTTTAAATAACAAAAAAGCACTTATTAAACTTTAATAATAAAAATAACCATCGACATCAATACAATGTTTAAGGCGTCCATGAAAAGACTTAATGACATTTTGGCACATTTCACCATCTATTTTGCCGCTTCTTGACAAATAAAATCTTGAAGTTGCTGAATTATTTCTGACTTTCTCTTATTCAATTCATTCTTCAAATACTCCGACACAAAAAAATCGAGTGGTGTCAAATCAGGTGACCTCGTAGGCCATACATATGGACCCCATCGTCCCAGCCAACGTTGTGGAAACGCTTTATCCAGAAATTGTTGCACAATCAGTGAATTATGGGCAGCTGCTCCATCTTGCTGGATCACAGCTTTCCGTTTGCATTTTCTTGATAACGATGGAATAAGGCAACTTTTTAACATATCCAGGTAAAGTGCCACTATTATGTTTCCTTCAATAAAAAAGGGTCCATAGACACGACTTGAAGACATTCAAACATTAACTTTTTCACTAGCCTGTGACCTCTGATATGTTTCGGTTGATGTTTCAGTGACCCAAATGTGACAATTATATCTGTTTACAATGCCTTTAAGATGGAAAGTTGACTCATCAGAGAATATCAGGTTACTAAGAAAATTTTCATCTGCATCTATCGATTGAATTAACGTTTCACACATAACACGTCTAAGGTGCCAGTCTTCATACAAAATTTGCGTGGCTTGAATTCTATCTATCTATCTATCTATCTATCTATCTATCTATACCGTGCGATTCATAAGTCGTCGTCTCAAGATATGGAACTATAATGCGATGTAATGTAAAACTTTTTGAATATGATATAAATGTATTACGACATGGTTTTTTACTCAGTACAACTTGAAGACATGAAAAGAAAAAGGTTTTACAATAATTGTTCAAAATGTTC
>MQRK01213439.1:0-12810 GCA_001938485.1 Girardia tigrina | reverse complement strand
TATAGCTTGCTAATTTGAGCCGGACAAAGCTAATTCCAGACGTGCAAAAGAACAAAACAAAATCAATAAATCATTTCTAATTAAGCTCATGTACGTCTATTGAACTGGAGAAACTTTATATGATCTTTAGTATTGAAAAAAGGAGCAAATTATTTGCTTTTAACTTCCTCGTGATGTTTAGTGCCCTATTCCTATTTATATGAGTACAAAGAAGCAAGAAACATCTGCACCAACACTAAGATGGGCGATGAATACAAGAGCAAATAATCTGCACGCATTATTCAAGTGTTTTCATAGCTGAGAGGGAAAATTCGGAATGTTGTAAGTTTGTATGCCCGATCCTCTGCACCAAGCGTAACGTTATCGATACGCATTTGGCTTAATAATTTCCCGGTTTTTGAAGCAGTCAAGGATAACTTATTTACATGATTGAATACTTCCTTCACTACTCGGGAATAGAATTCTTTACTGATCGGTGTCCTTGGATAAAGAGAATTTGGTAAATCATTTAACAAATTGAAAATATCGTTTCTCAAACGCAAATTTCCATTGGAAAATTCAGTTAAACATTCGTAGAATCGCTTCAATGAAACATTTTTATTTCGTTTGAAAAGGCAATTTTGGATTTTTGTGCGATCGATTTTTTTTAAGATAATGAAGAAAATTATGTAAGAAATCTTGTAAATTTTTTTAAGAAAATATTGCTAGAAACAAAGAATAAGCTGTTATTTTATTGGAAACGGTATCTATAAGGGATTCAGAAAAATCAATTTTTGGAAATCCTTGAAATAAGTTTTGACTGTCATCAATAGAAAAACCGTATTGAAATTTATCAATTAATAATTTCATCAATTCTTTATCGAGAATTACAACTTTGTTAATATCGAATGTTGTGTGAACTACTCTGATGTAATCAAATAACAATGAACTACACAAGAAAACACAAATGAAAATATGTACGATATTGGTGCACATATCAGTGTTTCTTCTATTCCATTTGATTTAAAATTAAAGATTCTCCTAAACACAACAGTTCCTAAAAAAGAATACAATTTTAAAAAAGAATCAACTGGGAAAAGGGCTTTTCGATTTCCTTGGATAGAAGAATATTCACCATGGTTGTGTTATTCAATAACTAAAAAAAAGGTGCATTTTGCAAATATTGTGTCCTTTTTCCACCAAAGATTCATCGATGTCTTCAAGGGGCATTTATAAAATCAGCATTTATAAACTATAAAAATTTTCATGAAGATTCTAGATATCATCTGACGTCGCAATGGCACAAAAAAGCAATTATTGATGCGCAAAATTTTATTACCGTTAAAAAATATCCCGAGAAAGATATAATTAGTCAGATCGATTCAGCAGCACAGGCGACTATAAAATCGAATCGAAAAAAACTAGGTTCAATTTTGTCTTCGATTATATTTTGTGCTACTCATGACTTACCATTGCGGGGAAAACATAGCAATGAAGGGAATTTAAAGGATTTATTTCGATTTCGAATTGAAGCTGGTGATGTTACATTACAAAAACATTTGACCACAGCACATGCAAACCCACGATATACATCTGTGAGAACTGAACATCAATTAATTGAATTTTGTGAATTGTAATTGAGAGATTCTATCATTTCAGAAGTCAATAAATCAATTGGGTTTTCAATTTTAGCTGATGAAACAGCTGATATTGCAGGGGTAGAACAGCTTTCACTTGGTGTTCGATTTTTGATGAAGCTAAAAACATTCGTGAAGAATTTGTTGGCTTTGTGAAGCTTTTCGAAATGGATGCTAAAAGCATCAGTTCTACAATTCTTAACAAGTGTGTGGAATATGGTTTGGATATGAGTAAATTGATTGGACAAGGATACGATGGTTGTGCAACTATGGCCGGAAATGAAGCTGGTGTTCAGGCGCAAATCAAAAATAGATATCCAAACGCTACTTATGTACATTGTGCTTCTCATAGATTAAATCTAGTTGTTAATGATTTGAACATTGTCGCAGAAGTCCGTCAAACAATTGGAATAGTAAAATCGATAATAACATTTTTTAGAGAGAGTCCAAAACGTAGAGCTACTGTTCCCACAATTCCTCTTCTATCAGAAACAAGATGGACATCAAAATATCAAAGTATTTCCATTTTCATAAAACATTTTTGGCTCATGAAATGTCAACGAAATGGACTGGTTCAACAAGCCAAGAAGCTCATCGTTTATTAACGGCGACTAGTAATGAAATGTTTATCGTTTGTTTAAAAATAATAGCCAAATATTCAGCCATTTTGGAACCAGTAACCCAGACTCTTCAGTCTGTACAATTAAATTTACAAGCTGCTCATCAACACGTTCAGGATTTAATTAATATATTTTTATTGCATCGAGAAAAGTCTGACAAAAATTTCAAGAGATTTTTAAAGAATCATTCGATTTGGCTACAAAATTATTCATCAATATTGAAATACCCAGGCGTTGTTCCAAGCAAAAATATAGAAATAATTGTACAGGAAACACTTTTGAAATATACTTTCGACAATCAATATTTATACCATATTTGGATTCTTTAATATCTCCTTTAACGTCAAGATTTTCTAAAGATAACCAAACCATAATTTCAATTTTTCAATTTCATCCAAAATGTATTATAAAATTAGATAAAACCACATTTTTAGAAAACGCAAAAAAACTTGGTGCACAATACAATATAATAAATTTACAAATCGAAGATACAACATGGTACGAAAAATGGATAATTTGTTCTCCATAAAGAAATTCTCCATCAACTTTAATAGACGTTCTTGAACATTGTGACTATTTTCCATCAGTCAAAACAATTATAACCATCGCTTTGAGTTTATCAGTTACGACTTGTACGATTGAACGAAGTTTTAACACATTGAAACGTGTTAAAACATGGCTAAGAGCTACAATATCAGAATCACGATTGTCCTGTTTATGTATGATTGTCCTAAGCTTGCACCGAAAGAAAATTCAGGACGAAACAAACAAAACAAAGTTTATTGAAAATATAATAAAGAAATTTGGCAGTGATAAAAGACGAATGCAATTTTTACTTGATGAATGATAAATTGTAAAAATACATTGTAATACATAATAAAAATATTGTATATTCATGATTTAAAATTAATTACTTATAAAATTGATTTGTATAATTCTATTTTTATATTTCTATGCTTGTTCCATATCATTAAAAAAACATTCTAAAAAATATTTGTTAATTTACTGTTTTTATTTTTGCCCCCCCCTGGATTTTTTTCTGTGGACGCCCATGCCGGGAAAGAATTGCCTTCGCAAAATAGCATATTGGCTGAACTATACAGTAATGGTCTACTGTGATTTGGTCTGATGAATCAAAGTTCAACCTCTATGGTTCTGATGGTAGATATAAAGTCGCCCAAAAAGAGATTCAAAATTTGAAATTCCTAATTGAGATAAGTAGAATATCTATGAAGGATGGAGAAACTGGCTCGACTGATTATGTGTTCTCTGACCCATTGACCGAATCCATTTTGACCGAAATAACAGAAGTTCATAATCAATCGCCACAACTAAAACCTGTGATAATTATAAATTATTTCAGAATCATTTCTGTTAAATCGAAATTATTTTTTATATAAAAAAGTTATATCTCGTAAGATTAAAAAAATGATTTGATAAAATGGGTCATCGATTTTATTTTTTTGTGGTGAAAATGATATGATTTTATCAATTCGATTTTTGTTTAATCGAATCAGGGTAAAAAATTGTAAATTGTGGAGATTCGAAAAATAAACAGCAATTGCCAAAAAAATGCGTTTGTTTAAACGCTCTAATTAAATCATTGGTTATTGTTAATTGCTAATTATAGTTACTACGGAAAATAAAATTGAAACTGAATTGTATTTCAAATAAAAGCGGATTATTTATAGTTCAAAAAAGGAGTGTAAAAATAGAATTTTGGTTGTTAATTTTGAACGAATTTTGAAACAGTTTGTGCAACGTTGAATTTTCTTTTGAAAAAAATATATTGCTGTCGGGTTCTTATTTTTATATTTCGGGAAATAAACCATTTGAAATTAACTAATGAGTTGTATCAAGTGAGTCGAATATGGAACCCGATGCTGTCACTTTTCACAAAGCAGGCAAACAGGTGATTAGTTTTTATTTTGATTGTGAAAAAGCGCAGTTCCGAATTTCCGACATAAAATCGAAATGCTCACAAATTGTTCGAATCGATCACTGAAAAAATTTTTATCTTCACAGATTATTCAAACGAATCACTCAAAAATTGACGATAATTTTTGATACGTTCTGACTGGATCGGTGTTACACTTTGACAATTGCATGTGTATCTCTGACGCTTGTAAAGGGTTGTATTTGTGCAACAGGATCTAATCTGAATCGAAATTTATTCATAAATACGGTCAATGCATTTTTATTGTGGATAAATCAAGTTATGTTTTTAGCAGCTGGCTTTGGAATTCGTGATCGACGAGATTAATGAAAGAGACGATAGACTGAGATCCATTATTCCCGTATACATTTCAGTGTTCATTGATTTTAAAGAGCAACCGTCTCTAAAATTGATGAAAACGATTCAAAGATTTGGTGAGATATTAATAATTAGTCCCCGCGACCCGCCAAACCCCATCTTAGTTATTGCGCGACTGCCACGCCAAGCCCGCTCTCGCACCAACAAACACCATCGCTTACAGAGCTGAAGAGTACCTCCTCAAATACTGTGATCGTCTCTATTCTAAAAATGACTGAGCTAATTGCATTTTGATCTATAAAACGTATGAAAAAAAGCCATCAACATTTGTAAGCTTCAGGAAGTATAGACACTAAAATTAAGATACACTACGTTTTTAATGGGTTTTATACTGGTGTGTCCGGAGTATTGGGTCTGTATATACATCATGGCCCGTCTGCAAGCAGGAGCAAGCTCAGGACGACGATTAGGAGTACGATGTGAATGATCACCGAAGCGTGTCTTGTTTTGCTTACAAGCATCTTCTTTGGTCGACACAAAAGATTGCAAAAATAGCAGATAAAGGAGGTCCTTCTGTTTCCAACAGAAACATTCAGCGTTATCTGAAAACTAGTGGCTATCAAAAGTTGACACCAAAGCGTGTTCTTAATCTCATGCCACTGCACAAGGAGAAGCAAGTTCAATTCTGACAGGAGTATCTGGAGAAAAGCTTAAAAAGCTTTTTTAACCGATGAATCTGCCTTCTGCACCCATCGTTACAAAGCAACGCAATGTTCCAAGAATGGTCGTCCCCAATAGCTAATGAACATTATTCGAAGGGATGGGTGCTGCAGCATAATGGGGCAAACTGGTACACCTCAAATTTTACCCAACGGTAGTCAAGGGATCAGGGTATTGCTTTATTGCAATGGCCACTGTATTAACACCGTTTCCGACGTTATCTTTTTCGAAATTTTATTTTTACTGGTTTACCTTCTCTGTGTACTCTATCGGTATTAACGTGTATGTACGTGTGATGTATATGTCTTATAGGTGTGTGATGGCATATATAATGTATCTCTAAATTTTTAGTTCATGTATTTAATACTTTGATGTACACATCAGATGATTATTTTTATTGTTGTTTTTTATAATCAAAGTCAAGAATTTTCATCGAAAAAAGACAGAATGAAGCAAAGAAATTATTAGACTCAAAAGAAAAAAATAAATAAAAATAATAAAGAGTAATCTTATTTCTCTCTGGTTAGGAAACCGTGCTTCCACATTAAATTCAGCACCAGAGATCAGAATTTTCTTATTGTAATAGAGGTCCAGAAAATGCCGAATTAGATTTTTCCCACTCGATTCGAGATCGTATTTCTGTGCGGTGATATTTGTCAGAGGATTACGGCGCAAATCGAGCATCTTGACGTTGTGGAGAAAACCGAAAATATAAGTAACGTCCTTGATTTTGTTGTTTGCCAGAAGAATGCTGCGCAGCTCCAACATATACCCTATGTTTGGAGGGAAGTACTGAGATGTGGTTGTTGCTGGCATCAAGGTTTTCGAGGTTATCAAGGCGACAAATCTCTTGTGGTAGTGAGTCAAGAAAGTTATTTTTGATAACAAGAGGCGTGATGAAAGTTTGATTGCAGATTTTGATAGCCAAAGTTCTCAAGTATCCGGTCAATTGCAATCGATACCAATCGCTCATTTTACCTTTCTATATTATCTCTTTTGTCATCGCTCGACTCGACACATTGAACTCGGTCGATCCGTACGAACTCTGCTTATGCAAAGTTGAAAAGAATTCACTCGACATTTTTTTGCAAAATTTTAATTCAAATTGTCCCAAATTCAAATCAGCTTTAACAAACATAAAGACAACTCTAATAACTCTTTATTGTTTTAAACAAACACAATGATTTCGATATTGTGACAATTTTTTACAAAATAGACCTCACAAACACATTATCAATCGAAATTTCATATATTTTTTCCATATTTAACACACTTACACATACCTCACCAATTACACTCCACATTCTTTTATTTACACACATACTCTGTCTTCATTTCAACACACAACAGCGATCAATTCGAATACCGGCATATTATTTTCGACAAATTGAGTACGTGACTCGTATGTCATCGGTGATTAATTAATAACAAACTGAACTATATTTGTTCAATATATTTGTTCAGGGGTTTTTTTGAACAAATAATAATTTGAATTTGAATATTTTTTTTAATATTTTTTTTATTTAATTATTATATGAACTATTTATTTTAATTTTCTTATTTAATTATTTTAGTTATTTATTTTTATATATTGATTTAATTTTTTTGTTAATTAATTTATTGACATTATAAATTATATAATGTATTTAAGTGTTTTTCTAAAACTGACATAATGTTCTGTCAAATCGGCTAATTTTTGCTCCACCCTCTATTATATTTACTGAGACAAAAATTAAAATTTAAAAAATAAAAATTAATGAATAATTTATATTACCATGCACGGCAGAAATTAATTATTCAAAAACTAAAAATTAGAATTACTTATTTACTTATCGACGATCATTAAATATTATTTTCCTGACAATTATTATTACTCACCTGACTATTATTATCATTGTTATCGACGATTATTATTATTAATACCCAGACAATTATTATTATTATTACTATCCTGACGATTATTATTACATTACTGACGAATTGCTGTTGCTTCATTTACGGATGCTGCAATAAATATTGGAACCATTCATCAATATTAAACGATAATACGTTATTGTTTTCCAAGTGTATGCCATAATAGTCTGACAAAAGAACGGTCACGAATTATACGGTTGATTACAGTTCCTTAGATTAGACTGTTGGTACAAAAAGTCATTTTTATCAAGTTTTTGTTTTAAGTTTAAATAATTTAATTATACTGTATAACTTTTAACGCTAGTTATTGATTTCATTAACTGTGTTTGTTAAAGTTGTATTAATAATCAGCAACTAGGTTCATCTAAATGTAACATTTCAATTAACTTAGTTCCACTATAACAAACGTTAAAATAACAGATTTACCAGTCGATCAAATCGAGTAAAAATAACAAATCGAGGCAGATTTTCAACGCCAGCAACAACGACATGACGCCGTCAGTAGTTCGTTTCAGATTTTGCTTTTTCAGTTCGCGATTCGTTGTGACTTTCTTCAGATTCAAATGAAACAGAAATGCGTCGGTAGATTGGAAATCGGCAAATGATTCTTGCACGTTTTTCACCAATTCGAATTGATCGGCTTTATCCAGGATTTTCAGCTCTTATTTCGCGATACTACAGTATCGCGAAACATTTCATAATATTGTGACACTATCGCGAATCATTTGCCAGAAAATGGATATTGTACGATTTTAAATGGGGATTTTGCAGTTCTTTCTCAAGTAAACTAATTCTATGAACTGCTGATCTTAAGAAGCAAATGCAATTCATGCAAAGGAAATTTTAATTAATATAATTAATTGTTTCGCAAAGATAAACTTCATATTTCATTATTTCTTCATATTTCATTGTCATAGCTCCAGATTCATTTTTTATCAAATTTGTAATATAATTCTTGACCGCTTCTTTAAGATTCATTTCGAAGAAAATAACGATTCCACAATTTAGACAATTAATCAATCGATATTTTTATTATTTTGATTTATTATTAGATTCCAACAATATCTATCACAAAGTTAAAACAAATTGAACTAATGTCAGTAAAAGAAAAATAAATTCAACAAACATATTTATATTATAATAATAACATCTCCAAGCCATTAGCATAATTTTCCAAACCAATAGTATAATTTTCCAAGTCATTAGTATAATTTTCATAATAATTAGCATAATTTTTCAAATCATTAACATATTTCATAAAAAAATATAAAAATAAATATAAAAAAGCATATATTTTTGAAATGATTTTTTTCAGTTTTGATAAATATTTTTATATTTTTTGCTATATATTTTTCGTGTTTAAATAAGGTATCCAATTTTGATAAATTTAAAATTCATGAATCTCGAAAGATATATTTAGAAATTACATATAGAAATTTTCGATCTAAACATTTCGATTAAATGTAGAGTAAATATTTTTACAATATCTTTCAATTATAAAATTTTAATTTAGTCGTAGATATTACTAATAATGGAAAGCATATCTGGAGACGATGACACTCCTAATGGATGGATTCAGCAATTTCCTTGTTAATACCGAAGACGGTGACACTACAGAGCTAAATCAAAGATTGAAACGACAAGTTATTGATGCGAATATTAAAAATATTTTAATCATATTTCGACGATCGACCATTGCCGGATGTTGCTAAGAGTTTAAACTTAAACTACCAAACAGCGTCGGCGTTTATTTGTAGGTACCGTTCAACTGGTGCGGTTCAAGGAAAATCAAGGAGGCTCACGAAATGTAGTATTGACACAGGAAGTACTCAGTAAAATTGATAATAAAGTCGAGGAAAACAAAGTAAGTACCCCTAGAGATTATAAAAAAGCTTGTCTGTGATAGAATTGCAATTTCCAAATCTTCGGTAGAAAATGGCTTACACAAATGTGTAGCTTTAAAGCTTTCTAGACCAGAGATGGACAGGGTTAACGATCCAGATAAGGTTCATCAAAGACAAACTATTGCATTGGATTTTATACGGAATGCGCCTGTTGATAAAAGAAAGTGCTATTTTATCGATGAGTGTTCATTCAACAATCAACTGCGTCCTACAAGTACAGGATACACGAGCTACTGTTGTTATTCCGACAGTACGATAAAGAAATGTTACCATAATATCTTGTATTAGTAGCGCTGGTGTTCTCCATTCTAAAATAATTGATGATGGAACTGTCACTGTAATTAAATTTAATGAATATTACAGTGAGGTCGTCAATATTTTGAACTCGAGGGAACACTCACGAAGAGCATAGATCTTAATGGACAATGCAAGAATCCATAAGAGAATAGATCTTGAGGGAATTCATTCTGGCTCTGGAATTCTTATCCCCATATTCTTATATGCTTAACCCAATAGAAAATGTTTTTTCAAAGATTAAGACATGCGTAAGAAGTTTGTTTGGGTCCGGTTTCGATGGTGAAAGAACTTTAGGAAGTCTAATAATGGAAACAGTTGATGAGGTTACCGAGGGTGATTGCAGTTATTATATGATGCGGACAGTGGGGAATATTGCAAGAGCGGTGACTGGAGAACGATATGTTGATTAAAATATATTTTGAAATGTTTATTAGTTTATTAGTTGTACATCTTTGTGATGTAATAATAAATGATATATTTTGAATATTCTAAATTTTTGGATATTATAAAATATTAAATATTAAAAATAATGTAAATATAAACTTTTTTTTATTGATTTTATTTGTTTTATTTTAGTTATTGTGAAAATATTATGAATTTCATTTGTGTTATTGTGAAAATATTATGAATTTTATTTGTTATTTTATTCTTTGATTTTATGTAGTATGTGCCCTTGTTTTTATTATTTATATATATTATTTACAATTTTATTAAAATAAAACTTTAATTTTGTATATTATTTATCTATTTATTAAAATTATTATTATGATTATATCTTGTTACGCACTATGCGTTCTCGCCACGCATAGTGCGTCCTTACTTTTGCGTAGTCATGCGTGCTCCATTTTTTCTCAATCAAGCAATACGCGCAGAATTATTTCCTCAGTCACGCATTCCTTACGCGTATTCTCACAATTCATTTCTTTTTGTAAGCTACGGCCACGCATTCATTACGCGGTTTCTCACGCGATTTTTTTTGTTTCATTGTGCTCGTTTAAGCCACGCGATTTTAAATTCTTATATAAGCGCACTTAAGAGATAACAAAGTGTATTAAGTTAAATCTTTTCACAGATATCATTTCTACCATTGCCGAAGGAGATAAATTTTGTTCGTGACCAAAGAAATCAATTCTTATATCAAGAGGATTTGGGCCCAGTCGGTTTATTCAGTTATTGTGGGTATTAAAGGAGGCTCTATTAGTATCGAGGAGAATGAATCTTTTATCGGTGAGGGTTACTCCATTATTGATATTACTTTTCTAAACTAACATATTTGAAATTTAATAATCTCAATTAATAAACTAATAATTTTTATTTATAATTTTTAAATCCTTAGTAACTGGGGAACGGTGATTCCCAGTTACATAAAATCATCACATAACACAAAAGGATATTGTTTTATATTTTTCAGTAACAAATTGTATTTTGTAAAGAATTTTTATAGATATTTTAATAAACATTTTTATAAAAGAAAAGTCTTGCGTTATTTATTTCGTTGATTAATTTTATAATTGATATAAATTCTTAATCTACACAAGTTAATTGACTGGAGGATTATTTTATTATAGTTCTCCTTTGTTACGACATTCGGGAATATTCATTAACCCCTTGTAAGTAACAAATTTGGTGCCGCGAACTGGGATCGAACCAGTGACCTTTAGATGAAATTCAAAACTGAAATTCACAATATTTTCACAATAACTAAAATAAAACACATGAAATCAATAAAAAAAGTTTATATTTACATTACCCCAATATTATTATATTATGATATTATTACACAACTTTGTCAAATTTTAATGTTAATTATATAATATTATTATATTAATAATGATTCATATAACTCTCTTATTATTCTTATTTTCTTTTGAAACGATTTTCATACAATCTATATTATGTATACGAAAAGAATATATAAATAAATATTATAGAAATTCGGAGAGAGATTTAGATATATTTAGGATGGTGTACCAAAATATATATTAATATTAAGATGAATATATATCTTAATTTTTCATTTTATATTCTCAATGACAAATTCTCAACTTAAAATGAAAATAATATATAATTTTGTTAAATATTTAAAATATGATATTGATTTGGAAAACTATACTAATGACTTGGAAAATTATACTAATAGCTTGGAAATTGTATATATATATATATATATATATATATATATATACAGTAAATTGTATATATACAGTAGGGGACACATTATTTTAACCATCTGATATTTTTATGCTTTTTTAGGTTTTCTCATTATTGATAAGGTTATTAGTAAATGCAGTCACAGTTTTGATACTTTCTGTGATTGTTTTATCACCCCATCAAAAAATGTGACAACTTTTAAACCTTATACTGAATAAATTACCACAATTCTATTAGAAAATGATCAAAATATAAGAAAATCCCAAAGGTAAGAAATACATGTTTTATTCCAGAATGCAAGATTTAAATATGTTACCTGATTACAAATGTTTTATTGTTCATAAAATAAGTAAAGTAAGTTCATTAAATGATAAATTAAACAATTTAATATTTTGTTTGTCCTCCTTTAGCGTGTACTACTGCCTGGAGACGTCTAGGCATGCTGTCAATAGAGTTTTGAAGTTTCTGCTGAAATTCATCATCACGAAACCAATTGCGGAGGACGCTCGAAATAAGCTGCTCCTTTGTTGTATGAGTAATTTGACTGAGTTTCTCCTCCCCATATAAAAATTGAGTCACCACCTTAGCCTTATGGCATGGAGCTGAATCATGCATGAAAACACAGTTTTCAGTTGAACCAAACCATTCCAGCAGTTGAGGCAGCATCCGTTCGCGCAAAACATTCCTGTATTGATTTTTTTCCATCATATAATCGACAATATGCAAACGTCCAGGACATTTTGAACTGATAACACCGCAAAACATGACTTTGGTTGGGTGTTTGACGGCACCACTGGTTGATTAATGGTGTTTGCCAGACACGTCTCCTTGTTGCTGATTGGCATTCAAAAATCGTTTCACCAATAAAACACACTGTTCTCCAGAACTCGATTGGCTTGTTTAGGTACTGTCGAGCAAATTGTAGAGTTTCAACTTCATCGCTCAGGTCAACTTTGGTTTTCGGATTGGCTTCACCGATTTGCAACCGGTCTCATTCAGTCGTCTGCGAACTGTACGTGCTGAAATATTGATACCACGTTCAACGAGCTGACTCTGTACTTGTTTTGCTGACAGAAGGTTATCTTTTCTTATCATTCTCACCATTATCCGGTCGTCCTGTTCAGTTGTTTTTCGTTTTGGACCACATCTGCCAACTCTGGATGTTGAAGGGACACCTGCTGTTATTCGTTTTTGGATGTTGATGACACTTGCATGATCAATGTTGCACAAATTGGCAATCTGCCTAATTGAAAACTTTCCATTTGATAACAAAGCGTCAACTTTTGCCACAACAGTTGAGGACAGATCACAGCGTTTACCCATGACTACGAATG
>MQRK01213433.1:16307-30572 GCA_001938485.1 Girardia tigrina | reverse complement strand
AGCGTTAATATTTTCGGCGTGGTCGCCAGTTACGATAGGTTTATGATCCATCAAAAACACGTTCAGTTATAAAATTATATATTATTAAAACAAATTTAATTTAATATCATAACTTAAATATTTTAAAATAAGATTACAAAAATATAAAAATAAATTTATTCACAATATGGAGAAATATTTTTTATTAAAATAATATATTTTAGCTAAATTAATTTTTTGGATATTTTAATCTTTAACCGGATAGAATATTTTTGTAACATAAACGGATAGAAGAGTCCGAAGGACACTTAAGCTGAAAATTGAATGTATACATAAGAAATCATTGAAAATTATAATATCAATTTGCGGATTTCGACCAGGGATGCGGCTCAACAAGAGCTTCCTGTGAAGGTTCGGCTGGTCCCTTAAGTCTTTCTGGGAGCTCGGTTGGCAATTTTGTTAATTTTCGGGTTCGTATTAATTAATTCGATAATTTCTCAGGCTAATGGCTTTTTTCCAACTGCTGGGGACCTTCTGGTGGGCCGCGATACGAGGAAAGGAGCCGCTCTATCCTGCTGCCACTGTCAAATACATGTATTTTACGTTAATACTTCTCCTTTTCCTTTTCAACGTTTTGTAATGGGATAAGTTTATTAATAAATGTATTCTAGTGTTAAACGTCTCTTTTCTTTGTAAAATATCTTAACGCTGATGTGGATGTAGATATGAGTTTTCGGCCACAACAAATCTATACATAAGAAATCATTGAAAATTATAATATTATAAAATTATTTAATGTTCAAATCTTTTTTTTAAAACAAAAAAAACATAATTAAAGTCATTCATATTTCATGGAAATAAAAAATAAATAATACATATGCAACAAAACCAAACATTAATTCATAAAAAACAAGAACATTTAACTTATCAAAATACAAAAAAATACATATAAAACAAAAATTATTTTTTCAGAAATTTTGGCAAAGAACTGTATTTTGTGAATGTTCTTTGCATACATTCTTGTTTCAAGTGACACAATACTGCTTGGATCTACGGTAAGATGAATTCCGGCATATGTAACGACGTTTCTTCTTTCGTTGATCCTCCAAATTGGAAAGAGAAGAAGGAAAAAGACCGAAGAGGCTAAGAAACGACAAAAACACGTGCAAACACAAAATGTCAGATCGAGAAGCAATCATGAAGAAAAAAGAAACGATAATTGAAACATTTCAACATGTTAAATTTTCAGGTACCGATTGGAAGTCCACCAATCAAAAGATCTGGGATATGGTATGAGGAGCAGTGACAAGATCAAAGCGAACTCCCCCGAATCAAAAGTGACTACATGGTCACCTAGAGGAGTTAAAGATACTTATTGGAGAAAAATTGTAGAGACGCACTGAGTTTGAGAGGAATAGAAAGAACGACACTTTTTTCCAGGTGGAAATCCAGCAGAATACTTCTCCAGAAGAATATCAGAAGATGAAAACGTGAAAGATTCGAGGCTCTAGGTGAACAAGTCGAGAAGATACTCAACAATGACGGAGAAGGAAAACTGAAGGAGCTCACTACGGAACTACGTATCCTTTGTAAGTCACAATCGAAGGAGAAAACTCTGTGTACTACCTCTAACCCTATTGGGAACAAGGAGCTGACCAACCACTTCAATAATCTTTTTAGGGCCCCATTAGAGCAGAAAGAACGAACTGATATCGCTGGAGACACTCTAAATCTCGATGATTTGGATTCTCCTCCGACGAGAGAAGAAATAACAGAGGCAGTGAAGCAGTTGAAGAGTGGGATAGCCGCGGGATCTGATTGATTGATCCCTGAAATCTGTAAGTGGGGGGTGTTAAAATACTAACCCTACTGGAGGAATGCTTTAGGAACATATGGAACGGATTAGAGGCATTTTCACCTAGTTGGAGAGAGGCCAAAGTGGTGGTTCTTTTCAAAAGGAAAGGCTCTCGAAAAAATCCAAATAACTACCGAGGCATTTTTCTTTTATATGTAAAAGGAAAGATTCTAGCCAGAATCATTGCGAACCGAATCACTCCGATCACCGAAGCGATACTGGACGAGTGGCAGTATGGATTCCGGCCGGGAAGAGGAACTCAGTTGGCTATAAGTATCTTGATCTAACATATTTAACTTAACACCAAATTATTTTGAGGTAGATCATACGTGCTTTTGACTGTAGAAGTGCGCTAAGAAGGCCTTTGGTCGCATGTTCTACTGACATGTTTTCATATTTGAAATACTGCTATTCTACTTGTCAGCATGAATAACAAGTGTATTTTTAGGAAAAAAAGACGTCCTGCATCTCTCGAGGAGGAAGAATGTTTTTGGAAAAATTGATTTTCGAAGTTTTTGTTGCGAAAAATGTTTATATCAAACTTTTCATAAATAGGAAGAAAATTTTGTAGACAATCTGGTTAGTAGGAGAAAAATGCGGGTTCTCCCCCTATGGGGAGTAGCCCGTTACCATAGCAACGGTCGCGGCTACCATAGCAGCGGTTCCCATTCACTTGGAAACGCTCCTGATTGGTTCCTACTACCCTAGCCTAGGAAGCAACTGTCGCGATCACCCAAAAACGCTTCTGATTGATCGGTGGTCTCCTAGCAACGGTTTCAAACACCATAGCAACGGTTCCGAACACCCTAGCCTAGGTAGCAACGGTAACCAAAATCTTAGTTACGTTAGCAACGATAACGAATGGACATTTTTTATTAGCAATGGATACAGTGATTCAAGGTGATTGTAACAATGGTAACGGTTACCGTATACATAGCAATCATGATCCTTTTTATAGCAACCGTAGAAAAAAGTGCTAATCGATCAATGCACAGTGCCCAGATGTGTTAATCGATACTTTAAAAGAGCTAATCGATAGTGCACATTCTGTCGCACATTTATAATGTGCTAGCACAGTGCTTTTTAAGTTGCACATGTATCAAAGTGCAAAAATTAATACATAAAATTTTTTAAAAGTGCTCGTGTCAAAATCGATGTCATGTGTTTGATGCATATTTTGATTCTCTATCTGAATGTGCAATTAGAAATTTCATATATTGATTGAATATCCTAACGCAAATCCTCTATTTATATGTATGATTTTAGTGTCAAGACAAGGTGATATGAAAAAAAGGATGCTAACTAAATTTTAAACTATTTTATGCTTGGTTATAAGTTAAGAATAACGAATCAACAACTCATATAACCCCAAAGAATTAAATTTATTTTTGAAGACATTTAACAACATTATTGGTGCTCTTGCGAATTCTCTGCCGCTTTCGTCGATTCACGTAATCTTCGCCTCGATAATCCGCGATACACCATTGCGTTCCTAAGGTTCGCGACTCTTTCCCTACGTCGGCCCTCAGCTTTTCTCTCATGCGGATCTGTAACTGTACAGAATAAAGATGCTCGAGCTCTTTTATCCGGTTTTCCATTGCAACGCCACGTCTCACTACACGGGTGTACTCCTCGGGCTCGATCGAGACCTCCTTGACTATCCTTTAATTCGCAGACAGTCACTCAACACTATAATGAAGATTCGATCTCTTCAATGACTTATTCTTGAAGCCGCTTGATTGTAAGCTTGGCTTGGACTAACTCAATCTGTTGAAACATCTACAAAAGATTAACGAGAGTAAAATATAAGTCGTTGATCGAGATTCATTTCTATTCTGCGGAAACGGTCATGAAAGATAGCAGTCAGATTCCGAAACTGCCTTCCGGTATGAACTCTTGAGCTTTGTTGTCGCCCATAGATCTCATACACCGGGGACCTATTCTGACTACGACGAATCACACGCCAAAACCAGCCTTCAAGAATTTATATTTAAGCAATGTGATTTTAGGTATTGTCCTACCCAAGGGTATTCAAGCTGAATTCATGAAATTAATAAGCAGAAATTATTTACAATAATTAAAATGAGATGAAATTTATGAAAATTATAATAACATAAAATCGAATACAATTCAAATTAAATAAGCATGTAAACGACCGTTTCAACAAAAGGAAAATAAAATTACTTATTTAAAATTATTTGAAATTAAAAATAAATTTAAACATTACATATTTTTAGATAATAAGAATTCAAATATTAATCATCTATAGGAGAATAAAATTCCAAATCAACATACAACATTCAAAGACAAAAAAAAACAGATTCCTCACGGCCCATACTAAGCGAACCACTGCGTAAACAAGCTTTTGAGGTCAACATTTTAACAGATTTTTATCTTGATTAATAAAAAATTCTTCTAGCGAAAATTATAATCAAAAATTCATAAAATTCCACTTAATAGTTTAATAAATTATACGTAATTATACAAAATATTTTGAAAGTTAATAAAATCCCTGATATGATAAAAAACACTTTCATATATAAAAACGTACGAATTACGTTACACACCAATTTAAGCCATTAAAACCTTTCCATAATAACTTTTCCCGATCAGAGATTAACAGAGACTTCGAGAAATTAATTTATAATTAAAATAGAAAAGGAGCATTAACATTTAACTTTAATAATATAAACCTTGATAATATATTTTTGAACTCGTCAAATTTACAAATAACAAAATAGTTTTACAAAAACAGTTGAATATGTTCAGAATGGAAACTATCAAACTCAGTTTTCTAATGTTCGTTGATCATTATTGAAGAGAGCAAGGGGATTGAGTAATTTTGCAACCTTTTTTTACGCGTATATTTATCAAAAAAAGGTTTAAAAGTGGTTGAATACTAGTAATTTCAATATCGATACAAAAATCAAATATGTACACGATCGAATGTAATATGTAAAAAGTTGATTATGTAACATATTCTTCGTCATTTTTATCTTTTTCAGGATTTTCTTTTACCTGAAAATAGTATTTTAAATATTATACTATAAAATATTATAACAAACATTTGCGTAACAAAGAATAATAATTATTAATAAATAATAATTAAATAGGTAGATATAATTAAATAATATAAATAATGAAAATTGAAAATCATTATTTAAATAAAAAATAATTACCAATATTTTAAATGAAATTTTGAAATCAAGTTTCGTAAAATAATTGAAATAAATTTTAATTTCCTTTACATCAGAGTTTCCTAACCTTTTTCCGCTGTGGACCCCCAAAAAAACTTTTTTTCGCAATGCAACTCCGGTAAAAATTTAGGTAAGATTTTTAGTGTTTATGCATTTTGTAAGGAATATTTTAAATTGTTTGAATGTGTAAATGTAGTGATGCTGTATGTTGATTTAATTATGTTGAATTTAGAATTGTGATTCTCGCACCAAGATGGAAATTGGTATTTTTTATTTAAATTTAAAGTGTTCGAACATAATTAAAATAATCATTTGATAAGTTCATATTTTTAATTTAACAATTAAAATTAAGTTTAATAATTTTTTGTAAAATTTAAATTAAATCACATAAGATTGTTTCACCCGATAATGTTAGAATGCGTCTCTTTTTAAAATTACTCACCCAAACATCACTTGAATAGATGAAATGAGTGAAGATGTTGAAAAACAACTGATTGAAAAACTGAAGACGAGAGTTTTCACTGCGAATGGACGAATCAACTTTAAGAGACAGTGAGGCGATACTGATGGCTTATGTAAGATATATTGACAAAGGAGAATTTGCTGAAGAAATGTTATTTTGTAAACCAATACAAAGTACCATAACTTTCCAAGATATGTATATGTACCATACTAAAAAATAATTTAATATTCCAATAAAAAATATATCAAATTACAAAGTATCCACCGCCAGCGACTACCAAACTCCAATAGCAATTTTAATTCTTTATTACATTTATCGATTTTTTTATCATTTATTTTTTTGAATTGACTTTATAATTTATTTAACTTTATATTTTATAAAGAATTTAAATAAAGAATTGAAGGAGAAAATAAAAGAAATTGAATTGACATTAAATAAATAAATTTTAAATTAAATATTATTAAATGATGAAATGAATAAGACTAAAAATCAAAAAAAACGACAGATTGAAACGAATTGAGAAAGAAAACAAAGATTTGAAAGGTCAAACAACATGCTCGAATTCGAGAATATTTACTTAGACGGAGCCTCATCTCTGCATTATCATTCAAGTGCAAGTTCCTTCGTTGTTTTGAGAATGAATGAAGCAAAATTGAAAAGCCTTTCTCAGCCAAATTGAACGTTGGTAAATTAATTATAAAGGGTTCCACATTTTCAAACAAGATTTGATATTTGGCCTAGTTTTGCAGCCATACATTTACCCAATTTTTCTTAGAGACCTCAATCATGTGCTCATCCGCGATAACCTCGCAAAGTTCATTCTGAATGCATTCTGGTTGACTCTTGACATTTTCCATTATCATGATATAAACCATATCGACAAAAAGTGGTATAATAAGCTGCAGAAGATTCTTAAAACGAGCTTGGAAGTTATCATTCAAGAAAGACAAATGACCCACAATGATTGATTGTATATCGCTATCAATTTCTTTAAAGTCTAAATTGGAAAATTATTGTTTAAATTTTAAACAATAATATTTTTCATCATTTTATGGTTGCAAAATCCTGTGAAAAATTCAATTAATTTATTATGTTTGATTATTATTAAAGTTTATTTAAAATATTTACTAATTACTGAAAAGACTCAGTGACTATTTCCTGTTTCCAAAATTTAAAAAGATTTTTTAATTTTTCTAAAAGTTACATGAATTTGTAATTTTTCAAAAATATAAATGATTTTTTTTAATTTAACTAAAATTTACTTAAATTTTAAATTTTATATAATCTCTTTTTTCGGAATCATTTTTTATATCAATTGTCTAGAAAGTTTCCCAAAACATGTCCCAAAAGCCGACAAAATACTGATTCTTAATAAGCCGAAGATTATATCAAATGCGAACCAGTATATGGATAATGGTTATGTATCAACTAAAACTGATGAATGACTCCGGTAAATAGAAGACAAACACTAATAAAGTCTTGATATGTGATTACTCTAAAAACTATATGATTCAAATTTATACGCTATAGATATGAGGAATTAATTGATTTACTTTAATAAAATAAATATAAACCTAAAAAAGTTGAAATTTTTAAAAATATGACTTTTTTTTAATAATTTTAATAATGATTAATAAGTAATAATAATAAATAAATGAAAATATTTAAATTAATATAAATAATGGAAAATTAAAGAATATTAATTAAATAAAAATAATGAAAATTAAATAACAAAGAACAATAATTGTTAATAAATTATTAAATAATAATTAATTTTCTTTTCGCTTATAAAATATAAATTATTTTAATGCGATTATTAAATTCGAAAATTTTGTTGTTCGCCATGATTCAACAAGACATTTTAACAACCGTAAAACTCAATGACTTGGTTTTTTGAAACATTATTTATTATTAGATTTAGTTATCTTAAATACTAAATATAACAGTAAAGTTATACTTTTACATCAAATAAGATATGAAAATTTTTGAATTCTTATATTTAATTCATATATTTAATTATTGATCAACATTTAATTAATATTCACCAACAAATAATAAAATTTAAAATGAAGACAAATATAATGTGTAAATAAAAAAATCTCTTCAAATAATATACAATTGTGTAGACAAAGACAATTACAATAAGTGCAATCAATAAGAATTATTATTATAACTCTCTCATTACAATAACTCTTCAGTCGATTTGAAAATTTTATAAAACAATAATTAGACACAAAGGAGTTATTTTCTAAGTAGAGAGATCAGATTTCAGTTTTTTTCTACCTTCAATCTCCAATGACTCTCTCGATATCTATACACAGAATGTTTGATTTCACCAATCACATTCACGCACACACTCTCGCACATACACATTCGTCGATTTATATGCATGATGAAATACGTTTTCAAAGTACTCCTGTAGCATTTTTTAACCTTTTTACTGTCGTTTTTATTTTTTATTTAAATTTTATACTATTGTATTGTGCAACAAGTTATCTAAGACTAATTTATTTTTACAAAAATTATTTCCAAAATTTTGGGTTGCTCTCATAAATATTAATTGCTTTTTTATACCATACAATTTTTAAAAATGCAAGAACTTATGCAATAACCCAATAAAAAAGTAGAAAGTAAAAAACCTTAAAAGGTCACTGACAGTCATTCATTTTTTTTCAATCTATATACACAATGTGATCATCAGTATCGATACACACACGACTTCTGGATACAATTTGACCTTCAAATGATTAAAGCAACCATAATGAACTTTATTCGTTTAGCGAATTCGAGCAGTTAATGGGTCGGTCTTATGATAGTATTTAGTATTTGAATGATGTCGAATTACGAGAGTTTTGCTGAGAGTTGTCCAAAAGACAATTCTAATTGTATTGAAAATAAAATTTCGAAAGCCCATGTTGGTGTTCTTAATATGATTTATAAGTGAACGTATAATTAGATGTATTAACACCTAATGATAATGTCAAGAATTGGGATCTAAAAATTTAGTGATGGTATTTGACGTTTCAAAAGGTTTTTTGTCATAAATAAACTAGCAGTTCGTTTTGTTGAAATATATAAGCATATTTTTTTACTGATTGAAATAATAGTATGCGTAAATAAATATTTTTAGTGTTTTATTTATTTCTATCCAATCAGAATTTCGACAAATATTCCGTATTTCACAAAGACTTTTCGGTTTTATTTTTGTAATTTTATAAATTTGTTCTATCAATGGACATCAAATCCGTCGACCGGAGGATGTTCTGATGAGAACGAAACACGTCGTCAATTGTGAAATATTAAATCGTTATTCAAAAGATGTTCTCTTTTTCACTATGTTTAATCAATTAAAGGATAAATAAATTAATCTATAGGGTAAAAATGAATGGAAAAGAAATGATTATATAGAAGAATAACAGATAAAAAACGAACCTCTTCCTTCACTTTTTTATCGACATATTCTATCTTCAACTGCGGGTCAATCTTCAACTGCATAATAAAGATTTATAGATAATAATGATTAATAGATAGAAATATTTAATTAAATACAAATAATGAAAATTTAAAAAATATTAATGAAATAAAAAGTAATAAATAACAAAGAATAATAATTGTTAATAAATTATTAAATAATAATTAATCTTCTATTCACTGATAAATTTTTAATTATTTAAATGCAATAAAATAATTTTATATTTTTCGAAATCAAGTTTTAAAATTAATAGTGATGGTGACTGTGTTTATGACACCATCGACAATAAAAAAATATTCAGAGGTGGACTGTAAAAATTACAAAGAAAAATTGAAGGCTGCATTTACTAAAGAAAAATCCATTCTGGATACAATGAAGGAGTTGATAAACTTACGGTGGGGATCCTCCAACCCAGAAGATACATACAAAAAAGCAGAAGAACTTCTGAATATACTAACAAAAGAAAAATTGTCTAAAAAAGAACTACTCAACCTTGCCTGTTTAAATATGGTTGATAGTTATGAAATCAAAAATATTTAAAACTGAGAGGAACAACTGAAACCAAAGATATAAAAAGCGTAGTTACCAATATGTACGAACTACGTTAAATGGAAAGTGAGGAAACAGTGGCAGCATATACGACGGTTAATAAACAAGATAATTGGAAACCCGTAACTAGACGCAAAGCTATACACAACGAAAGAACCCCGCATAGACATTACGAACACAATAATAAGAACCAAAGAAATAATGGATTCAAACCGAAAAACAATTATTACAGAAATGTAAAATGTTATGCATGTCAAGAAGAAGGCCACATAAGAAGAGATTGCCCAAATGTGAAGTGTACTCATTGCAACAGAAATGACCATTATAGAACTCAATGTTATCTCAACAAGAATAGATTTAAGGAAAGAGAACAGTACAGTAGAAACAGCGATTGGAAGAAAAAAATAATGCAGGATACCATAATAGACCTCAAATCGTCAATACCCAGTTGCGGAAATTGATGAATGCAATGACGACAGCGAATATGAAGAGACTAGATCAAATCAAGGAAAGTTAACTAAAAGGGTCTTCCCAGATAAGAGACAAAGGTATGAAAATGATTAGGGAAACGAGGAGGCACGTTCACAAGGAGAGATGATCAATGTGCTTCATTAAATGATAAAAATAAGTATGATGGTGTGTGTAATTGTGTATGTGAATATATGTGTGATTGTATATGTAATTGTATGACTGGAAATAACCCCTTTGAAGTTTCTAAATTAGATTGTTAGAAAGAAGATTGTGAAGGAAACTGTTTTAGTAGTAAAATGTAAGAAAAAAGAAACAAAACGAAGAATGAAGAAATTTTAAAAATAACAAAGCTTAACATTAAATATGACAAACTGGATGGTAGACCAAGTATAGATTTTTACATTAAAGATAGAGAAGTACACTGTCTTTTAGACACCGGAGCTAGAGTAAATGTGATTGAATTAAGTTTTATTAAAAACATACCAAATATTAAGATTAGAGAATCGCGAAGACGCTTAGCATGCGCAAATGCTTCGGAATTAATAAATTATGGACCAGTACTCTTGAAGATTAAAATTGAAGGGAACCAAAAGAATATAAAATTCTATGTTGTCAAAGGAATGAACCCAGAAATGATAGCAGGAGTGGACTTTTTGGATAATTTTGGGATAAAACTGATTAAGAAATCAATTCAAAATAGTGATGTATTTACAGGGTGGCCCAATGGGTACGCATGCGCTAATTTTTACATATATATCGCAAGATCCAAAAATGAGGCCAATTTTATTACGAAATTAGAAGTTGTGACCTTTATTTCATTTATTTTAGACCCCACATGTTCTATACCAAAATGTTCGTCTTGATGAGGAGATTCTGAATATGTAAAAATTAGTGCATGCGTACCCATTGGGCCACCCTGTATGATAAGGGATAGCTCATCAGATGAAGACAGATTGAAAAGGATAACGGACCTATACGGAGGTAAGGTCGATGATCAGTTGATAAACATGATAAAAGAGTCTAAGTCGATATTCATGACAGATAAATGGGATATTGGGAAAACATCGTTGACGAAACACAAAATTGAAACTAATGGTGAACCGGTGTTAGTAAAGTCGTATAGACAACCAAGGCATTTTGATGAAAAATTAGACGAAGTTATTAAAAATTTTGAAGAAAATGATATAATCGAAAAATGTAGTTCACCATGGAACATTCCATTGGTTTGCGTCTGGAAGAAAGAGAAACAAGAAATATGAGTGTGTATGGATTTTCGACAATTAAATAAAGTTACTCTCAGACGAGAATTCCCTATGCCAAATGTGGATGATATGTTGAACACATTGAATGGTGCAAAATATTTCACAACAATTGACTTGGGAAACGCATACTATCAAGTTGAACTTGATGAAGAATCAAAGATTAAAACGGCATTCTCGACAAAGAATGGCCAATATTGTTTTTAAAGAATGCCTTTCGGAATAGCAGCCGCTCCGGCCACCTTTCAAGAACTAATGGTAAAAATTCTTGGGGAATTGAACTGGAAGGAAGTAGTCGTAAATTTAGATGATATCTTGATATTTTCTAAAGATAAGAAGGAACATCTACAAAGAATAAAGAATGTGTTTCAAAAAATGTGTTACTAGTTCATTTTTGTGTTCCTCCAGACTCACTCAGAATAAATAAGAATGCTTTAAAAATTGAAATAAATATATTATTTATTATTCAGGATTTTAAAATAATTTTGAAATAGACATCGGTGTATTGATTATTTAAAGTTGATTCTTGAAATTTCATTCTCTTAAAGATGAACTTGTTTTAATTTCTTCTCTTCTTGAACAAGTTATCAATTGGTTTATAAGTGAACGTATAATTAGATGTATTGAAACCTAATGAGAATGTCAAGAATAATTGGAGTATTAAAATTTAGTAATGGTACATACAGTTCCGTTAGGGTCCCATCAAAATTAAAGTATGACAATATATAAAAAATTACAAGCATTCCAGGAAAACTAATTTAAAAATCTATTTGAATTTTTTAAGTGAGCTAACATTAATGAAAAATACACATATTGCTTACGTAATCACTAATATCTAACTTCTTCTTTCATTATGTTAAATTAATTAAATGATTATTCGATAAATAAATAAATACGATAAAATAAAAAGAAATGAAAAAAACGAAGCTTTACTTGTTTTGATTTTGGATCCTTCTGCTACAAATCGCCATCTGCTTTTCTTTTTTGATTTGTGGAATCCATCGTATTATTAATTTCCTTTCTCTCGGCGTCTTCCTTCTCTTTTCTCTCTGCCTCTATCCACATAGTCTTGTCGACAAAGCCAATCAACCTTTCGATATACATTCACATTACACCACTCCTTATCAGATCGTCACCGTATTTCGCCTCGATTAATGCACAATATTTTAGCAGTGAGCATGTCGGATCGTGAGCCACATAATTTTCTCTCGCCTTTGATCTACCAAAACTCGTTAGGATTTCACTAGTTTTTACAAGTTCCAATTCATCGTCCTCCTGTTTTAATTCGATAATGCCATACGCAGTACGAAGTGCGACAAATGTATCTTCTTCCTCCAAATTCTGATCGAAAAGGGAATTGAAAGTTGCTCGGATTCGAGTCCAGTCCGGCATCGATCGATTATCCAAAACCCGATTCTCGAAATCCAAATAAGCCGTCCAGATCGTCAGAAATGGATTTTCAATGATCAGATTCTGGGAGAAAATCTGATCGAAAATCTGTCGTATTTCCTCGACCGTTTTCTCACATTTCTCAGAGTATCGGACATACTCCATTCATACCTCGAAACTGGACTTACAGTCCCTCACTGCCCGTTCATAAACTGCCGTCACTGGCCTGAATTTCATTAGATACCGAGAGAGAAATTTGAGAAACTTCATCCAGATTCTATGGCTGACGCATAAGTCCGTGATTGCCCGCTCGTAAAATCTTTCAACGATTTACAAGTTCGATTTAATCTGATGATTGTTAAAATTCCCTTGAATATCTTCCAGTTGATAATTGTCTTCCATAAATACCAAGTACCCCAGCCAAATGTTATCTCGACACTCCGACTCATCCAATCCAGTTTCATTCACCGAATAATCGACAGCCCGTTCGAGAATCTTATATCGTCCATATGGATTGATATTTGGATCCTCGCGAATATAGTTCACATATCTGATATACATATAATTTATACCATTATAACATAAATACATACCGCAACCAAATATAAATATTGTGACATTCGCGGGTCGCTAGTTCAAATAAATACAATACGAATCTTCTTTCATCACCGCTCCTAATTTCTTCTTCAATCCATTCCAGCAAATATTCTGGTGGCATTGGAAATTGCTCAGCCATTTTAAGGCGAACTCCACGAATGTATTTGTCCAGCAGTTCCAATTTTAAAAATTTCAATTCTTCTCTCCATGATTTAAACATTTTACTTTTTTCAAATATTGAAATCGCTAAAATTACTAAATATTTAAACAAAGGTAATAAAATGGTGGCATATCTCTAATTTAATTTTTTTATCTGTTTTTTGTAAAAAGTCAATATTTTAGTAACTGTGATGTTTCTTATCTTTTTTTAATTAAAATAATTAATTAATTAAGCAAACCACTGCGTAAACAAGCTTTTGAGGTAATCCACCCAGGAAACACCAACACTTACAAGCTGTTGCACACACGCGTTACCTGGCCAGGCATGCGCTATGACGTTTAAGCAGTGGTTCAACTGATGCTTCTGTTGAGATCCTGAAATTAAAATCATACCTATAAAAATTTTTCACTCCTGCATAGTGAGCCCTGTAAGAAAAATAATAAAACAAAATATATAATAATTATTAAAACGGAAATCTTTGTGATGTCTCATCCCTTNCTAGCTTCCAGTTGTTTGAGCTAGCGCTCAGGGACGCGTGGAAGTTATTAGGGATATAAAATAATTAATTAAAAATATGTAAAAATATAAAAAACAAATCTAGTAATATTATTTTTACTAATTATTACCACTTTTATAAATAATATTATTATCTTGATTTTAAAAAAAAGTATTATTATTATTTCCATAATATTATTATTACTTTATTACTGGTATTATTATCATTATTTTCGCTATTATTAATATTACTATTATTGAAAAATTAATATCATTTTATAATTAATTATTATAACTATTTTATCATTAAAATAAATTATATTAATTATTATATTTCCCTTTTGTCGAATTTTTCCTTCCTCCTCAGGGACCCATTCAT
>MQRK01213433.1:0-12166 GCA_001938485.1 Girardia tigrina | reverse complement strand
CATTCAGTGAAAATTTGAAGTTTCTATGTGGTCTAAATGCTGAGATATAGGCAAAAGTAAATGGCCCATTCTTGACAAGATGAAATACAGTGAAGGTATATGAAAAGTGCTTAACAAGAAGATATTTACTAAAATCTCTTGCGAGAATATTTTGAAAACAAATCTAAAGAATCTCTTTCGAGATTGAATTTTGTGACGCTCTTCAAAAGAGGAAAATTTACTAAGCCTCAAGCGAGGAATAACTGTAAAGGAATTCAGTTAGTTGGAAGAACCTTCTGAACTCAAAGACGAATTATTGTTCGACATTTGAAAACTCAAGGAAGTTAAAAGGTCAATTTTAGCAAATACCCAACACTTCTCATGTCAGAAACACAAAGTCAATCACAAGTCAAAACCGCCACTATATCATTTCCCATCTTCATCTCTATTCGACATAATTAATATCGACATCGAATTAAAATAATATTTTTTGTTAATTAATTTTGACAGTTAAACCACTATCATCAAATCAGATGATTTACAGACAGAAATTTACTTATATTCTTACTTATGCATCATCAGTACATCATTTAGAAACTCAAAATAACGGTAAAGATCTTCAAAGCTCACTCTCTCAATTATTCTTGTTTTGTAGCTTATATTCACATTTGACCAATTTTCTTATGCGTAAGTTATTTAAGAAAGAATGAAAGTTACGTTATCTTTAAGAAAAGAATTAGATACTTATTTACTAGTATTTCGTGTTTATTAAGAAACTTTCTACTTAAAAATCATCTGTTCTGATGATGACAATTACACCGTCGAAATTAATTAAAAAAATTAAACGTTAATTGTCGAATTAAGTTTTTAATACACAACTTGTTTATTTTAAGAACATTAATTGAGTTTTCTTTACAGTTATTTAAATCACAATTTGAATTGTCACTGAATTTGGACCACCAGACGAAATGCAAAGCCAAGGATAGAAATGTCGACCACTAACCATTCCAACCAACCGCGGAAAGAATGTGTCTCTAATAATGGCCATAGGGAAAAATTGCCTTATCCATCATCAAAAATGTCTCTCAACGGTATGTATTAAATTATTAAGAACACTAATATGATTTCCCATTTGCAAATCAAAACTAGGAAATATTTACATTTAGATATCGTTCTAGATTGATAAATTTTAATTCTATTTCTAAATGACTAATTATTCGAACAAATTTTAATTAAATTTCATAATTTAATTGATAAATAACTATTTATTTGACACTTATGTACTAATTATATTGTTAAAAATCATTTCAGTATAAATTTGCGAATTTTCTTTATTAATAATGAAAACATTCATTTCATATAGGATTAGTGGTTAGAGAAGGGTTTAGGTTATTTTTTTAATAATTAACACATAATTTTTATCTTCCTAAATTACTAATTAGTTAATATTTTTGAAAATCTAAAATGTTTACTGCACTATAACTGGAAGGCAATGAATAGAGATAAAGAGACACTTGAAGAACGTTTGAAAAGACTTGATAGAGAAATACAACTTCCATATAGACAGTCAGAAAGAAAATAATGAAGAGATTCATCGATTAAAAAAGCAGACAAGAGAAGTGTAAAGAAATTCCATTGAATAAATGAAACTGAAAGGTGCTTAATTTTAAAATTAAATAAATTCATTAGGTTTTGTGAAATTTTTTCTGATGTTTTTTACGGGCCGTCGTGAAGGTTAAAACTTACTATTTATTATTTATTGATTGTAATAAGTTGACTGGTACATCATTATCAGTTCTGAGGGTGGTTGTGGAACGCATAATGGTAAACAGTAATGAACTGCAGAATTGAAACAATTAACATAACGAGTGAAAACAGAATATCGTGCAAGAGACATTTTGGAAGTATTACATTATATTTGTAGACTGTCTTAAAAAAGGTTAATAAATACGCATTTCAATCAATATTAAATAAAATAATTACTTTTATTTCAAGCGTAAATAAAACTAAGATACACTTCAACAGTCTTTGTTTTCTCGGATGAAGAGAGGAGGAAATGTCTTTCCGCTTGGTTCATTTTCTTGTCATAAAAAAATAATTACTAAAAAATTTTGAAACAAATTTAACAAAATTGTGATCTCCATATAATTTGATCTTAAATCATAATTTTTTGTTTTTAAGTTTTGCAGAAAAAAAATATTTCAGTTAGCGGCAGTTTTTCTCATCTTTATCGTAAAAAAATATTTCAATATGAAATGTTGTTTATCAAAATTTTTCTTTTTTTAGAGCATTCGAGTTTTTTACTGATTTTACAATATTTAATGGTGCACTTCATTATGGGTCCCCATCGATTTAAAAGTGCCAATGGCAAATTTTAAGGTAAGCCGTGAATTAAAAATTCTTTTTTGTACATTTTCTTCATTTAGGTTATTTAATTATCACTTTCGTTACGGTTCAATTAGAAATTTGATTCTGCTATTTGTTTAATAATTTTACAAATACTTAATAAATTATTAAATTTAATTCTATAAGTTTTTGTGATGTTTTTGTATATTCTGTTTATTTGTGAAATTTATTTAGTATTTTATTAGGAATTCATTACTTAAAATATTCTTTTATTTGTTTACATTAATATATAAATTTAACTTTATACATCAGTTGGACATTCGTTTTTGTACATTTTCATTTATTTCTGCTATTTTTAAAATATTTTTTCAGTAAAAATTGATAATTTAAAAATTTTAATAAATACTTTAATTCAATTCTAGATTTTTTTTTAATTTTTTAATATTTTTTTTGAATTTTATTTAGTATTTGATTATTTTAAAATATTTTTTCTACAATGAAAATTATTTTTTTCTTTTAATGAAGTTAATTATTTTTTTCCATTTTGAAAATTTAGAAAAATAGATATTTTATTTCAAAATAAAAGAAAGTTTTTTTGAAATGAATTAAAATAATTTATTAAATATTTTTGAAATTATTTAAAAATGGAAGAATGAAATTTTAAAGCTCGAAAAAAAGAGAATTTTCAATAACTTAAATAAAGATAATGTATAATATGCGGTTTAAGTAACTTTTCCCACTGATATACGTTTGCAAACCGCTGGCGACCGATAACCAAGAAACCCAAAAACGTTTTATTTATAAAATATTTTAATAAAGGCAGCAAACTGGGGGTATCTCTATAAATCAGTTCTTATTTTCATTTAAAGACAGATTTTTCGATCCGTAAAAATCAGTTAGTTAATAATAAAATAATTTTTTTTCAACTCTTTTATTAAGAGATTTTGTTTCTTAGTCATTAATCAAAGAACATAAATCTAAGTATTTTAAAATTTTTTTACTAAATAAAAATATTTAAAATCTTTCAAAAAAATATAGCATTCAAATTAAATAATTACCCTTCTTTGTATCGAAAAAATATTTAATTGCCTTCCTTCCAATTGACTGGTTTGTTAAATTTAAAAATAAATAATTTTATTTTACCGAATAAAAGTATTTAAGTTGCCAAAATCTCGATGCGTATATTTAAGTTTCAAAAAAGTAAATTTTAAAAATTTTTTAAAATAATTACAAATCATCATTCACAATGTACTGACACATCATTGAGCTTAATCTGTTTGAATGTTACATTTTCAACATTAATGATTTTCTTTTATAAATACTATAATTCCAATGTACTGAAATACATTAAAAAAATTTTATTTGTAATATATTAATGTAAATTTTACATACTCTTCAAGATTTCGTATTTTTAAGATACAATTTATTTAATGTACCTATATTTTGAATGCCATTTAATACGTATTCTTTTTCAGATTAAAATTAATAATCATTTTCTCGTTTAGGTATGTTATAGCTTTAAATATGTGATAGACAAATCTTTCAGTAAATTTGGATGTAATCTATAAAAAGTTAGGTAGTACTAAATCTCGTTATATGTAACATTAAATGGATTACTAGTAGGGTTGCCAGTTGAAACTTCGAAGAATACCGAACAAAATTTAAAAATAAAACAACAAAATTTTATTTTCCATATATTTTTATTTATTATTTTTGGTTCTTTTATATTTTTCATTCTGCGATGTAGCTTTTAGCAGTTTTTTATTTTTAGAAAATATTTCTCTTATATTTTGGCATGTATAAGGAATATTAAAGAAGATACAAAGTTCACTTTTAAGTAAATTCAACGATATTCGATTACGTTTGTTGGTCCATAGATTTCCCATCACACTAAAAATCCTTATTATTTAATTTATCCCTTTATCACCAGCAGAAAACTTTGAATTAATACTTTAATATTTTGTATTTCGTATTAAACCAAAATAAATTTTTCCATAGCCCACTACGATAAAAAATTACCATTTAGGAATGTTTATTTGTCCTTCAAAACTTTGAGCGACCAAAAAAATAAAAAAATACGAATACCTCATATTTGAAGATTGTGGAAATAAGCTTCGGGAGAAATACCGTCAAATGTAAGTCCGGTTTTTATAATTTTTTATACCGAACAACCAGTTGAATTAACGGACTGTCCGGTTCAAAACCGGACATCTGGCAACCTTAATTACTAGTAACTTTTTTAATAGTTTATTTTTACATGGAATAACAAGATATAACGGCATAACTATAAATAAAATCCAACAATCGATTAAAATTAAAAATTTTCATCAGGTCTCATGAAAAAAAACATTAAATACATGACAAAAATTTTCTAAAATCGTCATTAGATTTCTTCCGTTCAGTAATTGCCTCGTTTTACGAACTTGTTCCAAGAACAAGTTTTTTCGAAGTCATAACCGAATTTTGAACAGCTCGAAGAACAATAAAACAACTTGTTTGTGTTTCAACTGGCTCCATTCAAAGGGTTTCTTCCTCCGACGATGTTATAGATTGCGGTTTATTTATTAATACTTCTATTGACTTAATAATACTTCATTAATTCTTTTCCAAAATCATTTTCTGTAAAATTATCGGAAAGTTTAATGATGGTGTATAAAAAAATCTACCAATAATTGACAATGTATTCATAGACAAAAAATTAATTTTATTAATTGCTATACAGTTTTATATTTTTGTACCTCGAAAGTTAATTATTAGATCTTTTTTCTTTTTTTACGCTTCTGTTTATTTAAAAATAACTGCAAAAATAGCCAACAGTATATATATAAATTGACCTAAAAGGAGTCGGAGTTTAGTTTACTCCGACTCCGCAGTCCTGCTTTTAAACCGTTCAAAGCCAATGTTAATTTAGTCTGAAAATGGTGGGTAATCCGCTAAAATTAATTACAAAAATAAATTTTGAAAAATGTCGTTCAGTTTGTAATAAAAAGATTATGAAATAATTGACAATATTCAAATTATACAAATATCAGTATCACCATCATAATTAAAAATTTGTAATTTTAATGTGTTTTTAATTCATTTAAAACGTTTTTAACGGTTATTAGGTTTGTTTGAAATTATTTTGAGTTTATGTATTTCTTATCTAATTTTCTTATTTTTAGCGTAATTTCCATACTGATAATTGCGATTATTAATTGGTTATTTCTGTGTGGATGGATGTGTGTCCGCAGCTTTAAGTCGTATCTCCTCCTCAACGAAGCAATATCGAGGACTAGTTCCAAAAGCAAATATGTTAAGCAAGTTCGGAGGATGATTATGGGCCAAAAAAATTCCCGGAATTCCTTCCTGGATTTCCCGCAAAATTCAAAAAACCTCGAAAAATGCAGTTTTTGGCCTATATTTCGGCAACCAGACCACTTAGCGACTTGAAACATTTACCAATCGATTCCCGCAATAATTTAGAACAATATTGCCGAAGAAAGTTTTCAAAAATATCCTTTCGTTCGGTCACAAAAAATTAATCATAGTCAAATACTGATATAAACGTTTTAATATTTGGGCACCGAATAACACAAGGAAATTGCGCTTAAATTGTCACTAGACTTTTTATTAACTTGTTTTTAATTTGATCAAAATAAATTTTACACATTTGAAATTTAAATTTTAAATAATTTGATAATTTTTTAAATTATTTAAAAAACTGATAAACATTTATAAAAACTGTTTTAGCACCTTTGTTCTGATTCTATTAATTTTACTGATTAAAAATTATATACTTTTAAAACTTGAAATAATTACTTATTTTTTTATTTGCCTGTTCTTCTCTTAAACTTCTCAAACCACCCATGACTTCCCTTAAACACTTCGTTTCCGAGTGTTGATCCTGGCATCATCTTAATAAGGAATTTTATATACTTAAATGGTCCAAAAAGGTGTGCTTACGATGTGTATGCGTGTGTAAATTAGTGTGCATCGTGGTACAAATATTTATCCATAATAATTATATTCTTAAATGGACCGTTACATTGTCATGCTGAATTTCAGGCCAGCCTTTATGATTTTAAATTCATTTGATTGGTTGATTTGCTGCATAATTCACTTAGTGTTCATTTTAAATTATTTAATGGATTTGACTGTATACACTGTTATTACTGAATCAAACATTTTGCTAAAACATAATAGGTGTATTTGAATTCAGTCGATAAAAAGTAAATACCAACAGTAAATTAGAGCAATCCTCAAATGAGTTCTCTCTTCATTATTTCAATCAATGTGACAGCGCACGTTCCTCACCTCGATCCCGAACGGCTGTTCGCTTTCTCACTTGTTGGATGCAAGAATTTCTTCGACATAAAATTATGGTATCCTTTACCCATTTTCGTTGATTTTTGTTAGTTTTTAACAGATCTGTTTTATAAATCAATAAATTTCGAATTTGAAATTTTTTCGCCAAAATTAATTAGATTTGAATTTTAAAACAAATTTATTTTGTTCGTATGAAATTTTTTACTGTTTTTTCTCCGTTTTGTAAATGTAAATACTAATTTATATATTTTTTATGAAAAAAATATGAATTAGATAAATCAGGAAATATTATATGTATGAAATTTATCGGGAAAAAGTTATTACATATAATTTAATTTGTCATTTAAAAGTGTATAGTGTATAAATTTTTATTTCATTTTTAAATAAAGTACATTTTTGGATGTGATTTATTTATTCGTTACAAAAAATATTTATTGGTTTTTAAACACAAATTTATGAATCGTTTTTTAATAAATATTTTTTGTCTTGAAATAATTTATTTTTAATTTTTAAACGTGTTTAAGGATTTTAGGTTAATAAATTTTAATTTTTAAATATATTGTTAAAAATTGTATGTGAATATAATTTGATTTCAAAATATCTCAAATAAATACTAAAGATATTTTCAAAATAAGATTTATATAAACCCGGAAAAGTTATGTAACAAATGTTATTGGGTGGGCCTTCCATCTCTTTCGAATGGTATTGAGCCACTAGGCTCTTTAGAGGGTCCACCCAAACTAAAGAGTGCTAACTCCCCCATAATTTTTTTTCTTTCCTTTCATTATTATTATTATTTTATATCTATATTTTGCTGCACCACATAAGTCTTATTAAAACTTTTTAAATTATTTTTCGTAAATATGTATTAAATCTCACAAAAAGACATAACAACATCTCAAGTGACACTTCACCACTACACAACTCCACGCAGCTTTCAAAGAACACAACACGTACACAACCAACATACGCTATCCCGATCGGGAACAAGAGTCACGGAACACACGCATCACGGGCGACACTCACCTTTACGAGACAGTCAAAATTAATGAAACAATTTCACTAACACTGGATCACATTGCCCGCAAAACCGACCACATGGTCACATTGTATCATGGGTTTAACCGGCTCAGACCCCAGATAAGTCGCCAAACAAGGTAAACCTAAAACAATTTTCTCTTTTTCAGTTCAATTTTTATTTTTTGAAATACAATTTACGAATTAAAAATTTAATTGTTATTCTTTGAAATGCATGTCGAAATGTTATATAAATCTCGAATCTCTTGAATTATATTAATTTAAAACTTAGTAATTAAGTGCAATCAGGACTTTTTGGCGTCAGACTTTTTTATTTAAATTCTTTTTATTTAACAAAATTGGGAACCAGTCATTTTGGCGCAGAATTTTTCGAATTTTTTTGAAAGAATTTAAAGAAGATATATAAAGAATATATTTTAAATCTGGAATTTTTTAAAATTAAAAATTTTAAAGCCCTTATAAATTTGGTTACTATAAACAAAAATATATTTCAAACTATTTATTATTATTCTAAACTTTTTTATAATAAAATATATAAATAAGTAATAAATTTTTAAAGCTATTATAATAAATATATTCAGCGCCGTAAAGACCTGTACCCAATAAAAATTTAATAATTTAAAATTCTGCGCTATAAACTATATTCTTTAAAATCTTTTAAAAAACAATTAAAAAAATTCTATGCTAAAAAGACCGGTTCCAAATTTTATTAAATAAAAAAATTAAATGAAAAAGTTGCGTACCCAATTTATTAAAATTAGAGATTGGATAATGGGAGCAATATTGGTGAACAAAATTTAAAATTTTAAAAGAAAATAGATCTATTTAATCGATTTATCTAATCTTGTTAGATAATAGTAAATCATTTCGATCTGATGTTGTGCAGGCTACATGTAAAGGTTAGGGTGTAGAGATATAGTTTCGATGAGGGTAATTGTATCGTAGAACACAACCATTGCACAATTCAGAGAATGATGGCACGATACGGGGGAAACGTACTGCGGATGGTATACTGGTACAATATGGCGCCTCGATGGGGAAAGGGCGAAGATTCAATTCCACACCGGCAAATTTTCAAGTACCACTGGAGAGTGCCAAGAAGTAAGAACACAATAATCGATCGATCCGAGGAAATTATGTCGACGTCGGCAAACAAGCGATAATATTATGAGGTGGGAGACCGAGTAGTGAAGCCACCTGATGTGAGATGTACTACACCGTGGTCACAGGACATAAAGACTGCAGCCTCAGCATCTCAAGTGGTTGGGATTGGCGGAATACCGCGACATGTTGTGGATGTCCGTCTTATCCCGATTAGCGATGTGGTGGAAGAAAACGAAGACAAAACCAGAGTTCCAATAAATAAAGAATCGTATCGGCGGCCCCGACGGCATGCGGGGATTTATTTGATGATTTTTAGATCATGGGGGCGTGTAGTAAATTGTATATATGAATGACAATTATGTTCAGTGTTGCTTTAATTGGAGTATCACGCACGTGGTTTGAATTAGAATAAATTTATTTTCGTTGATCCAGCCTTATTAAATTTTATATAACAAATAAAGAGTGTCCCAAAATTAACGCAAGAAGTAATTTTGATAGAATACTCAGGTTTATAATTAAAAATTGTAAATTTTTTATTGATTTATATAGTATATCGTATATGGTTATGTATGAAATAATATATCGGGTAAATGGTCTCCACAACATACGCACTCTTTTATTGAAATTTTCCCTGATTGTTTTGCATAAATGTGGCTAAATTCGTTGATATAGCGCTCAATTTCATCTTTCAAGGCTTGGGTGGTCGTTGGATTGATAATATAAATTTGTGTGGTAAAGTGTTGCCAACCAAAAAAATACAGCGTGACAGTTGACAGTTCAGGGTTATTAAAAATGGAGCACTAAACAAAAGCAAAACGCATTTTTATTGTTGAGCAATATTTGTAAATAATTAAAGTTTGGCAGCAACAAATCGAAATTTTCAAACAAGATATGGTCCGAATAGTGATTTAACTTCATCAACTGTAAAGAGACTAATTAAAAAATTTAAAGAGAATGGATCAATTAGTGATCTTAAACAGTCTGGCCGTCCTTCAACAAGCCGTTCAACACAAAACATCGCAGCAGTTCGAGAGAGTGTTGCTGAGAGTCCAGGAACATCAATTCGGCGCCATGGTCACGAAAGATTTGCATCTTCATGCTTACAAAGTTGAATTGACTCAAGAACGGAAGCCTACTGACCACACAGAGGGAAGAGTGTTCGTTGAATGACTTATGGAACAACAAAAAGTGGATGCTGGGTTTTCGAACAAAATCATCTTCAGTGATGAAGTTCATTTTCATCTTGATGGCTTCGTTAATCGACAAAATTGTCGCATTTGGGGTTCAGAAAATCCACAAGAAATAAGAATACAAAATAGCCAACCAAGGAGTTGTAATTAACGAAAAGTATGTAATTGATTATGAAACATTTAATCAAGCATTATTACAGTAATGAATACAATAGTTATCAACCAAATAATTCTGCTTTTATCCAGAACGTTTTCAAGTGCTAAATCTAATCTTGTTACTAGTTCATCTTTCTGTGTTCCTCCAGACTCAGTCAGAATAAATAAGAATGATTTAAAAATTGAAATAAATATATTATTTATTATTCAGGATTTTAAAATAATTTTTAAATAGACATCGGTGTATTGATTATTTAAAGTTGATTCATGAAATTTCATTATCTTAAAGATGAACTTATTTTAATTTCTTCTCTTTTTGAACAAGTTATCAATTGGTTTATAAGTGAACGTATAATTAGATGTATTAAAACCTAATAAGAATGTAAAGAAGAATTGGAATCTGAAAATTTAGTAATGGTGGATACAGTTCCGTTAGGGTCCCATCAAAAATAAAAGTATGACAATATATAAAAAATTACAAGCATTCCAGGAAAACTAATTTAAAAATTTATTTGAATTTTTTAAGTGAGCTAACATTAATGAAAAATACACATATTGCTTATGTAATCACTAATTTCTAACTTCTTCTTTCATTATGTTAAATTAATTAAATGATTATTCGATAAATAAATAAATACGATAAAATAAAAGGAAATGAAAAAAACGAAGCTTTACTTGTTTTGATTTTGGATTCTTCTGCTACAAATCGCCATCCGCTTTTCTTTTTTGATTTGTGGAATCCATCGTTTTATTAATTTCCTTTCTCTCGGCGTCTTCCTTTTCTTTTCTCTCTGCCTCTATCCACATAGTCTTGTCGACAAAGCCAATCAACCTTTCGATATACATTCACATTACACCACTCCTTATCAGATCGTCACCGTATTTCGCCTCGATTAATGCACAGTATGTTAGCACTGAGCATGTCGGATCGTGAGTCACATAATTTTCTCTCGCCTTTGATCTACCAAAAGTCGTTAGGAATTCACTAGTTTTTACAAGTTCAAATTCTTCGTCCTCCTGTTTTAATTCGATATTGCCATACGCAGTACGAAGTGTGATAAATGTATTCTTCTTCCTCGAAATTCTGATCGAAAAGCGAATTGAAAGTTGCTCGGATTCGAGTCCAGCCCAGCGTCGATCGATTATCCAAAACCCGCTTCTCGAAATCCAAATAAGCCGTTCAGATCGTCAGAAATGGATTTTCAATGATCAGATTCTGGGAGAAAATCTGATCGAAAATCTGTCGTATTTCCTCGATCGTTTTCTCACATTTCTCAGAGTATCAGACATACTCCATCCATACCTCGAAACTTGACTTACAGTTCCTCACTGCCCGTTCATAAACTGCCGTCACTGGCCAGAATTTCACAATATGGAAATATCGAGAAATTCAAGATACTTCATCCAGATCGATTGGCTGATGCATAAGTCCGTGATTGCTCGCTCGTAAAATCTTTCAACGATTTTCAATTTCGATTCAATCTCAAAAAAAATTAATTAAAAAATTAAAATTAAATTAAATTAAAATTAATTAAATTTAAAATTTCCTTGAATATCTTCGTCGAATTCCACTTGATGATTTTCTTCCACAAATACCAAGTACCCCATCCAAACGTCCTCTCGACTCTCCGACTCATCCAATCCAGTTTTATTCGCCGAATAATCGACCTTTGTTTGTTTGAGTCGCTTTTCAAAGGGACGAAATTGATTTAATTTATTCTGTGATTCTTGATATTTGTCTGTTAATATTTTGTTAATAGTATTCTGTGGTGATGTCATTTCCCACCACATTCAGTAATATTGAACTCCAATGATGTCAAATCTTATGACATAACTAGAGTTCAAATTCCGGTGATTTCATATGTCATGACATCACCGGAATGTGCAATTGCAAGGTCAATTTCAATTGCATGAACTGACCCCGGTGCATATTATATAATATTGCCTTCATATAAAAGGGGGAATTTTCCAAATTTAAAGTGGTTATTGTACCCAATCTATATTTAATTTAAATATATTTTTATTAGCCGAATTTGTGTTCTTTA
>MQRK01213431.1:727-10773 GCA_001938485.1 Girardia tigrina | reverse complement strand
ATATATATATTAATGATTATTATTATTTACTTTAATTTAATTATTTACTTTATTTTAAGTTTTTATTTAATTTAATTAAATTTATTTTTATCCAAAATTTTGGCAAAATAATCGGTCAATAAACAATTTTCCGATCCAACCGGTTATAAGAAAAAAATTGAACATAGTACAATTATTTCATGGCAGCAGCATCTGAGTGCAGAAATGTTTGTACTTTTAATCGGTTATTATAAAATATTTTTCGGTCCACTGAAGCAAAAATAAACACAATTGCAATCGGCTATTAAAAAAATTGCTGTGTGCATGTCGCTGGTTGTTAGCCACTCAATTATGCTTTCAGTTATGTTAAAACTTTAAAAAAATTCAAGTAAGCTCTAAGCAACTTGTGCGGTTAATTCGACAATCCATTATCTGTTGCCCTCAAAATGTGAGACCGTGAGTGATCATTCTGACGAAAACAGTTCGGTGATGCTAATGAACAAATCCCATCACACACTGAAACTCTTCAAATGCTACATTAAATCCGTCTCTATCTGTTAAAGCATTTCTCCTCTGCAGATGATTTCAGAAATTTAGACAATTTGTAATTTTCTGTCACCATCACGCTATTCAACAGTGAAACATAAACGACACTCGATAGTTTTGTAACACACCACCAACACTTTTTTCACTTTTTTCTCCGCTTTTTAAACAATCGTCTGCAATTTTAAAATAAAAGTGAACATAAACATATCTCATTAACGGGATCTGATAGAGATGACTGGATTAGTTCAACAAATAGAAAAATTAACAATTCTATTGATACTAAATCGGCTAATACTAGCATTTCAAAAACGAAAAGAAATTAGTTTTCAAGGTATATTTTAATAATGTTTTTATAAATAATAATTATAAAAAATTTAATAATAAAAAAGCATTTTTTAAAATTCAAATAATAAGTAGTAAAACTAAAAAAAATAAAAAAACAAATTAGAATAAATTTTGATTTGTTGATTATTCCTATTGTCTTATGTTTATTTCATTTATCAAACGATATTTTATTTTAAAAATCATCCAACCGTCTTAAAATCACTTATTAAATTCGATATTTAATGTCAGGACGAATAAAAATATATTCTTTGGTTAAACAGAGGGAACCATCTCCAGACGCGCAAACAAGTGGTGCTCTAGTTGCGAGGTTTTGCTCTAATTTATATTTCTCATTTCAAAATTATTTTTTAATAATTCTGTAAAAATACAGTTACAAATTATAATTAACAGACGAATAAATACAATTACAATACAATATACATCATTTACTTGAATTTCAAATCTCTGTCATACACGTTTTATACTTTAAAAAACAATCCTACATCATTTTATCCGAATGTAAATTGTAGGATTAAATCGGTTGAATTTCACGAATCAAAATAACGCGGATGTAGATAAAGAAGAAAAAACAGCCAAAATCGAAGGAATAATCGAATCGTCAGTCAATTCTTCTGAATGGTTACTCGAAGTGGAACGTGTTTTACCCCAATTAAAAGTAAATTCTTATGATGAACAAATGTTCAATTATTTATTTGCTTTAAATTGTTGTTCATTGAATTTAAAAATGCCCAAATTCAGTTTAAAGACTAATTTTACAAGAAATTCGCGTTCAAAATATTAAAATTAAATGAAACATTTTGAAGTTTTTCGTTTTAATCTGTATCGAGATTGATTCAAATTAGAATACGAAAATAATATTTGATTTTATTAACTTTTTGAAATTGGATAACCTTTTCTAGACACTGTGGTGCTCTGATAATTGAAACAGAAATAAGAAAACTTTAAAAAATTGTGTGCTAATAATTAATGAAAATTGCGGTTATAAAGACGCTTGTTTAAACGCATAAAAGGTGTAAATTTGAAAAATAATAACTGTTATCAAAACAAAGATGTTGACAATTCCTTCTGGAAATAAATGACACTTTATCACCGACTCAAAAGTCGTTCTCGTTTCGGATTTCGGCCGACACTTAGTCACACCATCTTATTTTAATCTTTCGAGTCAGCACACTTCCCGAAAACCTGCTGGAATGATGAGCGGACTGGCGTGCCTCCACTGCCTTGGTGCGATTGGGAGAACCGGCTGACTTTCAGAGGACGGACCGACGACTGAGCGGGGTCTTCGGCCAGACATGATAGTAACATCTTGAGCGAGATTAAATCAGTCACGATTGTTTCCGCAATACTTTTCGGAAAGTTTTAGAATAGCAGAAAAATTCGAGAAAATATTAAATCGAGAATCTATTAAATATATAATTTTTTTTATCTTACGAGGGGTGTCCCAAAAGTTCGCGGACTGAGAGAATATGGCGTGGTCACGTGTGTGCGTGCCTGTAACGCGCGGTGTGTGTACGATAGCATGAGGGGAACCATCCAATTGTAATTGAGGTGAACTCTCATTGGCTGCCCGTCGGTATGTGTGTGACATACGAATGTATTAATTTGTCATTTTTCTCTCTTGTGGTTAGTATGGAAGAGGCAGTGAAATCTCAACGAGCAATCATCTATTTCCTCTGAAGGGAAGACACCGCCACTGCAGATATTGTACACCGTTTACACCGCGTCTTTGGTGATGCCGCTATGGAAGAACGGCTGTCTTTAAGTGGGTGCAACGATTCCAGACAGGGCGTCAATCATTGGAGGATGATGAACGCAGTGGGCGACCAACAACGTCCGGATGTCAAGAAAATGTGAAAGTTATTGAGGAAGTCATTCTTGGTGACAGATGTCTCACTATCCGTGAGATAGCAGCTGTTACAGGTGTTTCTAAAAGTCAGGTGCACCGCATCATGTCAGAGGAGCTGCATATGAGGAAACTGACTACCAGGTGGGTGCCGCGGCTCCTCAACAACGACCAGAAGGCTAATCGAAAGTCTGCTTGTCAACAACTGCTGCAACTGGTTCATGATCTCGGTGACGCGTTCTGGTCACGGGTTGTGACAGTGGACGAAACGCGGCTCCCATTTTATCTCCCTGAAACCAATTTGGATGAAATGAAAACAGTAGTCAGTGCGTGGATTGCGGAGACACCGCGTATTTTCTTCGATAATGGTATTATGAAGTTGACACAGAGATGGGAAAAGTGTGTGAAACTGAATGGTGATTATATTAAAAATTTCGATAGCGATTCTGATGAGGATTGATCAATTTTGTTAACTGAAATAAACCTTTTTAATTAGTTGTTACTTATCAGTCCGCGAACTTTTGGGACACCCCTCGTATTAATCTTTTATTAAAATATAATATTTAATACCAGGTATAAATATTACATTTTTTATTTTACTTTGTTTATTTTCTAATCTTAATTTCAGAAGCAAGGTAAAATTTATTTTTCTATCAGTTAAATCATGATAGAAAGTACATCGGTAGACTTTTTACGCAGTAATCTGTAATTTTTGTTGACTCTCTCATCCGGTTCAACACTCTTCTAGTCTCCAAAAGAATTTCAATGCGTTAAGTATAATTATTACAACTTGTTTATCTGTATTAATTTGAATTTCATTATGTATTGTTTTAATCAAGCAAATTCAATTCTTTCATGTCATTATCTCATTTCAATTTACTTGACTTTAATAGCATTTTTTGAATAATCTTTTCAATATTTCATTCGACAATTTACCGAAATGGAAATGTTAATGAGACCTGATCGTTTTATCCGGATCCTTCATAGTCAACAGCAACTCAGAAATGGCGTCATTAACTGCGTACCTTTAGACATTTCTTGGAATCGGTTGCAGACTCGAATATTGATCAGCTATTTATGTTGACAAATATTGTGTCATCATAAGTTTATGTTAATATTGCTGACTCTATTTCATACAACGACTTTATGGTAGCTCGAAACGATGTTTATGATAAACCAAGGAATGAAATATTTACCAGGCATTTTCTCGTACTCGCCGCCAACAACCTATTGAATCGATAGAACAGTTTTTACAATCACCTAGTTGGCTCTCGAAAGATTGTAATTTGAAATCGGTGTCCGTTGAAAATTAATTTCCGAATAATTTATTTGGGATAATTTATTACTGGACTCAGCTGTCTTCAAATTTGCCAGTGACTTCTCGAAAATTCACAACTGAATTTCGCAACAGCAATTGCACAAGCCAGAGTTCTTGAAATGACCAAATGAAACTTAGAGTTTTACCAATCGCAAAATAGGTAGACGAATGTCAATCCAACATCTCAAATACTAGGGAAAGCAATTATTTCTGAAGAAGATAGAATTCAGTTGGTTTCAGTCGCACTTAGGTTGTCTTATTTTTGTTACAATGCACACTACCTTCTCATGCATGTCCAGCACGCGACGTTATTTTCCATAAATCTATTAAAAAACATTTTGCACAGATCCATCAATTTGAAAAATCAATAACTATAGTAGCTTCTACACATCAATCCATTTATGCAATTATTTCATCAGCGGTTGATAGCCCGGTTTCTCGCTTGGATATAAATGGAAAGTCTTTTAGAGCGTTGGTCGATACGGGTATGTACGATAATTTAATCAAGACGTCGATTGCGCATCACCTTTCTTCAAAGCTTTTCCTTGCTTCCGGATTTATCAGTTTAGCTTGCACTGCTCATCGCAAATCGATATATATATATATATATATATATATATATATACAGAAGAACCTATCCAATATGAACACTAGTGTAGCCACTTCGATTGTATATGTAATTCGATGATTCTGTTATCGATTGAATGAATTCATGCTAAGCGAACTTTATCAAAAATCCCGAGTTATAACTACTTTTGAACATTGATTTTAGAATACCTCACATTATTAATAATGTGACAACACTCCCTCCTAATAACTATAAAAATGATTCTATATTATCTTGAAATTATCAATTATATCACATTCACATTTTTTCCTATGTTCAGATCGACATATCAATTACCCTTTTGTGGATTATGTTCTTTAATTCTTTTACAGAGATAACGTAATGATTAACATCCATTACATTTATAGTCATTAGTAATCTATGAGAACTAAATATTAAATGATATGTTACAGATTTATTACCGAACAAATATTGGGTTTTATGAAATTGTCATATAATTTTTAAATTTAATTTATTATTAGTTACTTTCAAAGATTACCTTATAAAAGTTTTAAAACTTTCCAAAAACAGATATAGTACCCTATTCTGAAGATCTTAAGACTTTTAAAATGCGATTTAAGATGTAATATATAATGAATTAAATTTTAAAGTTATATCACGATCTCATAAATCTCAAAATATGGTCTATTAATTTACAGGATTTTCACACTTAATTTGATCCCGATAAAGTTTACCATTATCCCTTTAAATTTTAATTTGATCCGCATGAAATTTTAATTTGTTTTGTAAATGTATATATAGTACAGATTTTTAAAATAACAGCTAATGATATTTTAAACAACATTGTAAATACACGCATTTTAAAGCAAAATAAATTAAAATTTCAAGAGGATCTAATCCAGGTGTAAACCCGGTAAATGTTATTGGTGCGATTCCACTGACTATTTTGAGAGATTATCCATCGCCTCATCTGTAAACTGGATGCAAATTAATGTTGGGTTCTGGTATCTAATTAATAATGACTCATCCAATCATAATATGAATAGAAATTCGTTTGTAGAATAGAAAACTCATCTTTTCATATATTTGCAAATCTAGAACCTTACTCGATCTACTTGACTGTAAATGTTCACTAATTATTTTTTCCATTTTTTTGTAAAAAAAACTTTTATTTTCAAAGCTCAAAGATATCTGGGTTAATATCAGTCAGTCACGTATCGGTTAAACGACTTTTCAGATTTAATTATATATGAACAGGTGCGTAAGCAGGGGGATTAGGGAGATAAATCTCGCCCCGAAAAAAAATTAGAATTACGATCTTTATTAGCCCTAAGTTTTTTTATGGCATATTAATAAGAATAATTTAAAATTCTTAATTTTAAAATGTGAACTCTCCAAAATTTTAAGAAAATTTAAGAAAATCCCCCCCGAAATATTTTTCTGGGTACTCGCCTGGAAATGCAGAACAGTTGAACCATTTAAATGAACATTGCTTCTTCAATACTTTTTATGAGGGGTTAATTTAAATTTTTATCTCGCCTGAATAATTTATTATTTTTAATTTAAAGGGTAAAATATTTTTATGTTAATATGCTTATTCAATATTTTAAAATTAAAAAATGATGTAATAAAACAAGTATTAAAAAATCAAAAACGTTTTTAAAAATAAAATATTTTTTAATGTTTTTAAATATTAAAAAAAAAATTTTAATGATATAATAAAAGAAAATCATAAAAAATAAAATATTTATTTAAAAATAAAAAATATCTTTTAATGTATCTCTTAATTATCTTAAAATTAAAAATGTCAAGAAAACTAAAATATTAAATATTTATTTATAAATAAAAATATTTTTAATAAGCAATTTTAAAAAAACTTTGAAATAAATTTTGAAATTAAAGTTTAAATAATTTTTGAAATAAATTTTCAGGATTTTAAAAATTAAATCGAAAAGAATTTAATGGATTAATTTGGGTCGAGATAATTAAATTAACAGGAAAATTTGTTTTAAATATGTGAATTGTTATATAAATAAATTTTGGTGTTTAAAAATGAATCCTGATATTGAGGTTGCAACCACTTCTCACACTTTTATTTAATTCTATTGGCAAATTCTAACTTTTACCATCATTTTAACCCTCCCGTTACGAATTGATTTTGTAATTTCTATCTCTATTAGACAAATGATAATTTCGACTTTTATGTTGTGTTAAATAAAACAAAATCTGAATAACAGGTGACGATAAGAAATGAAAGTCGTGATTGGCGGACTCATCGTGATCAGATGCATCAATATCAGACCGATTTGAAAAAGTGTTATGACGAAACTCGGCCCCATCTCGAGAGATTGTTTGATGAATTGAATAAATCCGTTGAAAAAATTTCAACCCGAGAAAAATATCTCAATAACCAAGTGGAACATAAATTGTCGGAATATCGATTAGCGCAAGTATTCGTGAAATAGATCGATTAAAACTGCTCCTTGACACGGCACTCGTTGTAGGACGATCTAGTGGTGGTGAGAGAGAAACGCAAGGAAGCCAGTGGTGGTATTAATCAACGGTCCAAATTATTATCGGAGCTCACAGAAGAACTGGATCGAGTGAAGCAGCAAATGGAAGAACGTGGTACAAATATGTCCGACGGGTGGCCAGTAGCTCGGTTGCGTCAGGCAATGCAGAAGCTGAAGACGGAAATGAAACAAATGCTAATTAGATCCGGTCTTTTAGAGCATCTGCTACTTCAGGAAACTCTGAAAGCCAAAACTGATATTCGACCATTGGTTTATACGTGATTAGATTTTTAGCGTTGTTTTCAATAAATATATCGAGTTTTGTTCATTTTCACACCTCTTTTATTTAATACACCCAACCCCTTTTTACACTTTGAAATAATACAGTCGACGAAAAATAAAAGAAACTAGTTTTTGCTCGATTTTTTTGATCTAACACGATTTAGAAATCCTTTTTTTTCTTTAGTGATATTTTTATTTTTCTCAAAAGTAATTATACTGCATTCAAATTTAAATTATTAAAATTTCCTAGAACCATTATTGCAAGTCGATTTGAAATTTTTTTAAAATTAGGTAAACTGCATTCAAAGTCGAATTATTAAAATTTTCTAAAATTATTGCAAATTCAGTACATTTATGAAAAAATAAAGTTTTTTAGTGTTGTATTATTTTATTGTTAAGTTTTTTGAAGTCATTACTCATTAGTGAAGTGAACAATCCAATTTATTAGCTGGATATTTAAAGCAATTAAAAATAATAAAAATTGAATTAAAATAATATTGTAGATTAATATCGATATGTATTTTTGCTAATCAATTTGTGCAGGGTGACGCAAAATAAACTCCAAGGTACTTTTCTATTGGATCTTTTTATCCACCTACTTTTTTATAGGTAAAGTATACATTTTTAGAATCCTGAGCGTCGCCAAATTCTGATGGTATATAAAAAAATCGAAGAAAAACATCAAAAATTTTAAAAAAAAATTTGAGACGAAAAATTTAACAAGCGTTTTTTTAAATGAACTTAGAAAGTTTTACCCTAAAATTTGATTCAAATGACGTATACGAATCAGCAAAAAGCTCATCTCGTTTTGATGCTTGTTGAAGAAGCCTATGATTATACGCAGCTCAAAACTCGATTCTGAAGTGAAACAAGTAATGGTCGAGCAAAGATTCCGGAAAAAAGAGTCATTGTAAAATGGATTGACGATTTTCGAGCGACTGGAAGTGTTCATGGAAAGCGCGGAAAGAACAAACCAAAACGTGTTCGCACCAAAGAAGCCATTGAAGACGTCCGTGAAGCCTTTACTGCAAATCCTCATCTATCAACTCGACGCAATCCATTAGTTTCAACTGGTGACACTGACAGCGAAGAAGACGATCACGAAACAGTTCGTATGTCACAAAGAAGCTTGCAGCGAATTTTGAAAGAAGACTTACAGATGCGTCCCTATCATTTGCAAATGGCTCATACCTTGGAGGAGACCGACTATGTCACTCGAATTGAGTTTGCTCGAACCGAATTGGATCGATTTGATGAAGATGCAAACAGACTCAACAATCTTCTTTTTACGGATGAAGCCCACTTTCATTCGGACGGAAGCGTCAATCGTCAAGACTGGATCATGTGGGCCGATGAAAATCCTCATTGGTTTGATGTTCGTCGACTTCATCCTCAAAAATTGATAGTTTGGATGGGAATTGGTGTCGAAGGTGTTGTTGGCCCATACTTTTGGGAGTGACAAAGAAATGAGCGCGGAATAAATGGTCGTTGGATGACTGAATTGTATCAAGAGCACGTTATTCTAGAGCTTCAAACTTGGCCGAATTTCAATTCTCTCATTGAGCAGCATGACGGCGCTCCGCCACATATTCTTGGAGATTTTCTTGAATTGTTGGGTCAAGAGTTTCCAAATCGATGGATAGGTCACAGAACACGGGTGCATCCTGCTCCAGTTACATGGCCACCTCGCTCGCCAGATCTTACAGCATGTGACTATTGGTTGTGGGGCTACATGAAAAGTCGAATTTATCATCGCGAACAACGTCCAAGCACACTCGAAGAGTTGAAAGCAGCGATAGAAGGAGTTACCAATGAAATCCGTGGATACCGCGCACTTCGTGAACGCGTTGTGGCCGACTACAGACGACGTTTGCATGAATGTTTTCTTAGAGATAGATGTTACGATCGAGAGACACCGCCCGTCAGACCCCTCCATCCACTACATCACCTCGTGAGCACGGATTTATTGTAAAATTTGGGAATAGTCAAACTCGACTATTCCCGTTACGTTTAAGTGTCCCGTGCATCAACAAAGTGACGAGGTCCGGAGGGATCTATGGACGCGTCTTGAGGGTGATCGTAGACCCCGACGTGGCCGGAGGATGTTGTTGGGGCCTCTTGGGGGGCCTTTTGGGGTCCTGTTAAAAAAATTTTTAATTAATTAAAAACTTTGATTTATAAAATAAATTACCCGCAATCATTTGATGCCAGTAATTACCAAAACGTTCGCGGTCGTTTCCTCCCTGTTTTCCCCTCGCATCCTGTTTGTTTCGATTGCCGACGAGCGATAATTACAAATCCATAATTGACTGGCATCCGGCAGGGCAGCAATATCTAAAATAATAATTAATGAAAAATTAATTTGAAACAATTAAATTATTTGCAATCAACATTGTGATGACGGAAATCGTTTTTCCCCTCATCCTGTCGTTGCAAATAAACATCCTGTAGGGTATAAATAGCCGGCACACAATTTGAAAAGCCAGAAATTTGCACAATATAATATTTCGGTTCGGTCCACAAGTCTCATTTTGTTCTATGCCTGCCTAGTAACACAGCTGCCAAATTTCAGCCATTTCGGTGAATTTCTAGAGGTAGCGCAAGTTAAAATTATTTTTCAATATATCGACAATACAAGAAATTTTCAGAATT